>JTDE01004179.1:15822-37390 GCA_014338405.1 Paragonimus skrjabini miyazakii
GTAGTACAGAGAAATAAACAAGTAACACCAACTGTGAAAAAAGACACTGGCTAAGGAAGTGCTCAAAATGACGTAAAATTAAAGAACGTAATGACTAATTTTTTCGATTTTGTCAAATGATGAGGCTTATTTAGATGGGGACCATACGGGTATGTCTAACTGTGATGGAGGATAACACAGTATCCAGCCAGCACAGTGATGGTTATCCCCTTGATTGTTTGTAAGGAAAAGTATTAAGTCAACATTATTGCTCAACATAATGGTTCAGGTCCGTACTCTTTTGGCTGTTGGCGATAAAGAAGTCTGGACGAGTGTTGACAGTTTACCTGCCAAGCACGGCTATGTTGTAGCCTCAGAAGTTAAACAGACTAAGTATGTTTCTTAGCCGAGACTGGAGTAAATCTCAGGATATTGCGTATCCAGTTTGACTTTCTGTCACATAAGAAATCAATGGACAACTGCGAACCAAACATGTAAGCCCAGAACTCACGCTTTAACCGCTTCCTGCTCCAGTTCACAATCAAGAAGTACGTTGATTTGTTCACAGGTGACGATCATTAATACGGCTCCCGCAATTGGATATCAATTGAACTAACAGCAGATAAAGCCCTAAGGTCTCACGGACCCTGCAGGATATAGGTTCAATTCGGACAGAAAGTAAACAGATGAATACAAAAATCGTTGAACAAACGCTTGATTGGAGAAGCCAGTACAATTAGCTCTTTTGAAAAAATCTCACGAGAAATACCCATTTTGTGTGAAATTGTGAAGATCGAATGAGGTAAGACAGAACATAGTTGTGCCTGTTTGGTGAGGTTCGGATCTGTTTAACAAGTTTTAGAAGACAAATCCGTTCACAGTGTTGGACTCACCCTCTGGATACTAGCGTTAATGGGCAAATTCGAAGATCACTAGAAAACGTCATTCATGGTGAGTGAAAATAATACCTATCCAATCACGTGTCATTCGGTGAGCTTCTGACTTTTCAAAGATGACGGCTCAGCTGACATAACGTTGGTATATGGGAACAATATCGTAGAATATAGCAATATGTACATGTCGCTCTTCAACATTCTTTCATAAAACGGCTTCAGTATTGTGATAATCAGATTAAAGCTTGGAAACCAGCAGTCAAATTGCCATATGGCTGGTCTAAACGTTTAGATAATATGGAACACATTAGTGCCAGAGAAAACACCGGCGATTGGAGAATGGAGTCATTAACTCCTGCTAGTCGCTGATATAGATTTTGGATCGGATGCTATACGACAGTCGAGTCGCACGAAATTTCCCTCCAATGACGTCATTGCTGCACGAAGTCCTTTGAAACGACACTGAATTGCAATGAACCAACGAGACTCGTAAAATGTTGGTATCAATGCAAAATGCAATGAACAAACAACCAACAGTGAAAAGGATAAATACAAGAGGAACGTTGGCTGCAACAGTAGGTACCATTGATCGTGGTCAGGGAACCTTATGGGTCATTCCCACAACACGCTCGTGGTAAACAATGCGTTCTCGTGTGCGCAGAATAAGCTGCCTTCTGGATTCGAGTGAGTGTCGCTCCAGAATACATGAGATTTACAGTGAAAGATGTCTATGGAGTGCCTTTGTGCAAAATATGGCGTTTCAAAGAGAAAAATAGCGAACCAAGGGATACGGTTTGAAAAGACATTATTTCAAGCATCCAAGCGGCAACTTAGTATCAAACACAACCGGATGAGATTATGGCACCGACAAACGAACAGGCTCACCGAAAGATCGTGATAAAAGTTCACCGAATGACTGTCAAACAAGATACGTGGTTGAGAAGTCTTCCTATCACTCGTTTATTAACCCACTTAGCATCTGTTCGGACTAGCACGAATAAATCCCGATCCAGTTTATTTACGGTAGAAGTTCCACTCCCAACAAGAGAAATCACTGTAGTGTGACGTAGTGGATTAATTCGGCCACAAAATTAATGGTATAAGGAAGCAAAGTTAACCAAAATGTAAAAGCTTAGAGGGGCACATAGGACAACAAGCAAAAGTTCTGGGGTTCGGTGAAGCAAATATATCAAACTTAGAAGAAAGTATGCAATCACCAGAACACAAGTGCTAACTGACTGAACTCGGGGTGAAGGGCCGTATGCATTGCATCCAAATCGGAACCCCGTATACATATATTTTGTGGTCACAACCATGGTAGTTGAAAGCATCCAGATTAAGATCACTTGACTGAAAATCGGATAATACATTCTAATTCTCTAGGAAACCATCAACTGAATATCTGCTTAAACCAAAGCCCATTTCATCCTATTTGGACTTACAAAATGGGCACGTACAGAACTGACCTACAACAGCCTGAAACAATGGATTTTGCCTTTGTAACCAACTTTCTGTATACTCTAGCTGTACAGTTCAAAGAGAATATAGGGGTCAGAAAATTTAAACGGTTTTTCACCGTCGGCCTATGCTCTAATGCATGCGGGACCAGTGCAGTCTTTGAGAAGTTAGACACGCGCATAATACCCGTTACTTATACGACATAAATGTTATTTCAAATGGGAAGAACAAGTCGTGAATGTCTAATGTATAGGATAATCGTGATATGACTGATATACTGGTCGAACCTCAAGTCATTTTCGTGCGAAATACTGTCGCTAACTACAGATTACCGGTAAGATAAGAAGCACTATTAACAGTGCGGATCTATTACCCAAAACTGCGCTGTAGCTACCACCGCATGAAGCCTGTATAATTAACGTTTGTTTGAAATAACAGATCGGGAATAAAAGATAGCGAAAAAAGATTATGATGCTAGACGGTTTTGTAAAATGGCAGAAGACAACCTAAGCTCAAAAACAGCCGTTAACTGTTGACTCCACAACTGATGACTAATTTTCGGATTCTGTGACAGTTCGCGTAGATACTGTGCAACATTATTTCCATGAGTTAACCCAAGTGCTTTGCAGTGTGCTCAGCATTGCATCTAATGGAGTAGTGAATTTATTCCAACGGACACCCAAACCAAACAAAATGTAGGCGACAGGTGGTGGTCTATAAAATGCCAAACAATTGACGGCAAGCCGAAATTTTCATTTATTTCCAATGCACCATCATTCCTAAGGCAGGTTAGAATAACGATAGCAACCACGGAACATTTTGTCTGGCATCGGTGTTTTATATCAATCAAGTCCCGACACTTCAAAAACTGGTCTAGAATTTGTGACCAGAACAACAACAAACGAAAGTAACTGACTTGTGTAGGAAAATAAAGACCAAAACATACTCCGGTTTCTGCTCAGTAAACGGTATGTTTCAATATTCCTCTACAGAATACCTGAATAGGTTATAGACAGCCTTCGTGCATGCTTCCTCCGTTGTACCATCACCCTTGTCTTCGAAATTATTCAAGACAGAGTGCCGGTTGAACGAGGAATCCATATGACGTTTATTCAGCATATTTTCATTTTGAAAAATGTTAGATTTCACACTTGGACAAGCTACCTGTTCACAATCAACCATCGTTTGATAGCCTTTGCTTGCTGCAGGTTTAAAGCAGAGTATATCAATCGAGCGACCAGATGTCAGTCGTAAAATCGTCTAGCGTGACCCAGAATCGATGTCGTAGAATTTAATCACTTATGCCATTGTCATATCTTGCCGTGAGTCACAATGAGAAGAACGTATTGCAGAAAGTACAAATCGTTTACTAAGTTTCAGTCAGTCAACCCGAAGCAGTCGAACAATGGATTTTGGCAATGGCTGAATTGATCATCGCCAGACTACGTAACCTAAAGTATTGCTCCCAAATGCAGTTCATTCAGTCCTTATAGCTCCTGTGATCTCAGATGGCTCACATTTCTTGGTAAATCGTATTCACTCAAGTCACCGTCTATGTTCAGGAAACTGAGACTTGGGCTGTGTTCAGAACAGTGGGTGATCATCACCGTGATTCTGATTTTGACCACAAGGGGGTTCACTCCATTTTTATTAGTCTTTTTCAGCCCAATGAGGGATAGAAGAAATGGTGTGTACCATATTCCAGATTTTCAAGCAAACCTGAACAACCTCAAGAAATGCAACGTCTGTAACCACCTCATTGCTGAAGTCGAGATTTACTTCAATAACAGCGTGACCGGCTATCTTGTCCTTTGTCTTCTGTCTTTTTATCGATAGTTGTAAATTTTTCTGTCAGCAATTAATAGAAAAACTTGAAAGTTTTGCACGAGATTCGATAAACCCCGATGGAATGAGGTATTTCCTACCAGGATGCACATGAAAAATCCTCAAAAATTACTCTGAAGTTTTATAACAGGCTATGTGGGTGAACATATAGTCTACTGATAAATCACGACTGAACCCAGTAATTACTTTTCGGTACAGTCATCCATACAGTGTAATTCCTCAAACGCAAATGAAGTTCTTCCATGTCATAACGTCACTCTTAGCCATCACCACGAATTATGTTACAATGGATCATTTCCACGTTACGTCCTTCATTAAAGTGTTATTTTTGCTACCAACTATTTATTATCATAGTACAAATGATTTCATTGTTATAAAATCAGATACCCAACTTTGCATCCGTTGTCACGATGGCTCCAAGACAACAACGCTAATAGCCGTCGATGACTTTTACAAATTCCGTTTGGTTCATATGTCTTTGTATTCATTTTTTCGTAGTCCACAGCAGGTGGCAGTGTCGGGGAAAATTATACTCAAGTGTCATAGACTCGATATATTTTTGCTCAATGCCGGCATCAACCATTTTTTTAAAAAGGCACTGCACAGTGTTTCAGCAGTTGACTAATTCTGTCCGATTTATAGAAAACTATAGAATCGAACGGTTGTAGTGCCTTACGGTTCTTGAAGAGGATAACGTGAATTCCGTGCCAAGTGTTAACTGTTGGCTCCACACGGGTGCTGGGAGCTCCGATTTCAGGGTCACTCTATGAACGATCTGTCTAGTAATTACAATGAGGACTCTCAAACGGTCGATAGTTTACTCAACGCCGATATGTTGGATCCTCTGATATAACATCTATTTCCTTAAGTGGATGAAGAAATTGATACAACAAAAATATAGGTGATAAGAACCCTATAAATTGTGGAGTGGTCGACGATTGGTTAGGCTAATCGGACAATTCTGGAGCCCACAATCTTTAAAGGAGGTCGAAGAAACAGCAGAAATCCTAACGCGTTACTTCAGCAATTTCGATTCAATCCCCCCCAGAAATATCAACAACGCCACCATAACCCCTTGGGGAGCATTTTTTCATTCGCCAGATTGAAAGTAAACACGGTTCACTGAATATAACAGGAAAATAAAATGAACACTACCCACAGTTGATCATAGCCCTCGCACACAGAGAAACCTTTTGGTTAGCCCACTCCGAAACGAAGCACCAGGCTCGAGTTTCGCTCTTATTAGGGCTCGTCATTGATGCATATACAGAACCTCTACTACTGATTCAAATCATGCTCATTTGATTCGAAGAAGAAAATAACTTCAACTTAATTAAGAAGTCCTGATCGCGGGTTATCGAGTAGATAGAGAAGAGCGATTCCATTCATTATCCTTTCGAAATGATCGGGCAAACTGAACACTATTCGCACAAGATTGCAGACAGACGTTTGAATTTGATTATTCGGTCATTTCTATCGTGAGGTTACTGATGTTGTTGTTAACACGCTAGTCTCGTAAGTACGAGGGTAATAGTGCAAAATACGATCCGGACAAGGATATGCACTACTGATGAGCTCCAATAACAGCGAAACTCCAGTTTGATGCTTCCTTTCAAATTGAGCTAACCGAAAGGCTTATGTGAATGCAAAGGCTGTGATCAAAAGTGGATGATGTTCAGTTTGAAATAACCTAAATCCCCGAACTTCCGTCAGTGATTTACGAAGAGAGTATGCAAAAAGTGAATTGAATTGAGTAATTTCTCCCAATAAATGGAAGCCATAAAGATCGCTCTGTATGAGTCATTCACACACAAATGCTTAGCATGAACCCGATCCCACATCCTGTGTTCGTTGTAACATCAGATAGTATAACTTCACTATTCATCAAAAAAGGAGAATGACGGTAACACGCAATTACATCATCTTTAGGGTGTCACAATATATCGTAAATATCTCTTTATCTAAGGGCTCTTTACAATAAACATTTCTTCCATACGCGTAAAACAGCCTGCTGCTTAAGAGTGACTGGGACCAAATGGTCAAATCTGATGTTAAGACCGTGTTTGATTAACTATCCTGGTACAGTGGTGGTCAATGAGCTCGGCTCATATGCAAGTGAATCTGAATTCTTTTCCGGGCTAGGACCAACAAAGTAGTTAGTAATGTTCTGTACTAAATACGAAACCCAAGCCCGGTGCTTCCGTCGAAAAGCGCTGCCTGAAAAGACGGCCTGTTTACAAGAGCAGAAATGAAATACGAACAACGTTTGTGTTAAACAAAATAAATATTTTTGCATACAAAAAACAACTTGAATCCATTGATATGATAACTAAAACGTTTCGCGGGATCGTTAGAATATCTTGAGTAATTTTAGCAAAGATAAAAAGCTAAATGTTTTTTAAAACTGTCACACGATCGGCTATCGTAAACATGTTACCGCAGTCGGACACAAATAAAGATGTTGAATTATTGGCATTCGAGTGAACTGAAGACAGGGTGAAAATACAGTGAAAGCCCAAACCTCACGCAACTGTCTGAAAACAGGACAACGACTAGGTGGGAGTACCATAGAGAATACTCTGTTGAAACAATCTGAAAAGTACATGATGAATGGGTCCGATTACAGTAAACGACACTGCTTTCTTAGCAGAGGTGAATTTTTGCTGTATTTGATAAAAGTGACAGGAACACCTGGCGTAGGCTACAAAATGGTCTACGCGTGTCCAAGTGACGTCGTATGAATGTAACACGGTCCAACCGTATTGCTTGGCACGTGTAATAAGCTCATTGTTCGCTTTAGCTTGTCCCATTCTGCTCGTCTGTATGAAAATGAACAAACATATAAGGACACAACGATAACTACATGAGAACAGATGTGCAACGAGTCACAAGATGCAGCAAGTGCGGACAAAGATGTTGAAAAACGGATTAGTAATGTACCTGAGTATTAGGTTGTGTTATGAATGGGGAAGGTGTGTATATTCCCAACTTGATCGTCTTTAATTGAACAAAATAGGCAACCGATTGGTGAAGTTGATACTACTAATAAAGGTGGGTAACTAAAACCATCCGGTCTAATTCTCAAAGTGAACATATATTTTTGGTTCACTGTTGTATAGATGGATATCATGGTTCCGTGTATATCAGAGAAATAGCAAACCAATAGGAAACAGTGAACGAGTTTAGGAATGACACTTTAGTGACTGAAGCACATAATATGTCTAAACTGCATCTAATCACCTGAGGAGTTCATTCAATCGCTACCAACCACACTGAACGATGCGGATACAGCAAATGATCTTCTGCCATAAGGAGTACGTGCCACAACTAGTCCGGATTGTGCATTTTTACTGTTTCATTTATCAGTAGCAGAGTAAGAGCCTTCCTAAATACAGATTAACGCACTAAAATGTTTCGAACACGGAACACTGACCAGTTCAATAAAAAGTGGTTGAACATTCAGATGTGATAATTTGAGCGTGCCTGGTGTGAAGTCACTAGAGCAGTAGTCAACACAGTTGCTTCATTAAGGCATTGCTGGAGTTCTAAGCCCAGCCATGGCAAGGATACGAATTATTACCGAGCTTTAACAAGAAAAATAATCGGGCCTAACGCATGTTTCTGAATCAGGCTGGTTGCAAAGTCTATTTTGGTGCGAAGGTTAATATCAAATGTGTAGTGTTCAACTCAAAATTAATCTGACCGCCTTAAGAGTGTCTGTGTTCTCGTTCATGTCCTTATATAACCTGACCAGCTGCACTAGAGCCTAGCAAGTTGAGTGATTGCTGGACACAAGTTGTCTCCGTTATCAACACCGTTACATATATTCAGCTGTGTCAAATCGGAGTGATCGACCGTGACACCATACCACAAGCTGAACAGAACGTGCAGAATTGTTTCGTCGTACATGTATTGTTCATGCTGAACACCAGAAGTCCAATGCTTTTGCAGTGCACTTCCTGCCAAATCGGTTCCACTCTGTATCTGAATTGTGAAAGCTGTGACTGGGCATGAATAGTGCTGAATAGGTAATACATCTAGACCGGTCCGCTATAATCAGTTGATTCAATGAGATGATGCACGATCAAAGCTGCTGTGCGAATAGAAGGTAAGGGACCGCCACGTTTCGATTGTCTTGAAATTCCTTGCACTAGGCATAACCGCAAATTGATTAGTGTAAACGTCCTCGTCTCTTGCATCGAAACACAACGCTCTAAAACAGAACAGTTAGTCTGTCTGATCAGATTGAGCTGAATGACGAACAAGAACTTCTGATAGCAAACAAGAACCGTATGATTCCGAACAAGAGGTGAAAATATAGCAATAATCAACGAAATCACATCTGTGAGGATATTGTCGATTTTTGTGAACAGCAAGGAGAAACAAACATCAACTATGATAAAGAATCACACGGTGCTAAACGGTTAATGGAGAAGACAATGAGTTATGTGGCGGAATGCATATCACCGAGTGTTAAACAAAATTTAACAAACATACCATAGAGGGACTCGGTAATCCACTGATAGGTGAGTGAAAGCCGGCTGCGTGGTCCTTGATGATGACACGAGTCTTGAGAAACCGCCCGGAAAATTCTCTGAAATTTGACCATGATGATACAATTACTATTTGAAAACACTACTTAGGTGTATGCAGTTTTACGAGAAAAGTTTCGTTGGACATCAGCACGAATTGTCTCCCATGGTATGATGTTGGATTAACTCTGTACTAAGGGATCAGAAACTATCACACAAAAGTACGAAAGAAATACGGAAATTAAAGTTAGAACTGGATGGACAGTAAAGGTGTCAACATTTGGGGAATTAAATTCAACTCGGTCTCATTAAGGACAAGAAATATCAATCGTTCGTTAATAGTTCGAAACAGGTGACTGTACTGCTAGTCGTAATGGGGCTCATTTCGTTTGATCGGTATTCATGAGTGAGCCTGAACATATAACTGAAGTTCAAAAAACAATCTGACAAAATAGTACAAGTTAGAACCAAATATCACCATATTGTTCGTGACAATTTCCACTTGAATAAAAAATTTACAATGTTCGAGGTAAAAGTTACTCAATTATGGTTCATTGGTTCTGTTATGTAAGAGCAAATATCTGGCAGGGCACATTTATCAAATGCATGACAGGAAAAGCTACACGGAGGTCCAAACTGCAACGAAATCGGATGGAACTTAGTGAAGATGTACGTGATCAGCTAACATGTTTGGTAAAAAATGTACAAGAACAATTAATGACAAGTAACCGACCCAGATTAAACACATCATGTGCACGGTTCACTATGTTCACCCATTGAACGTTTGCGGAGGGGAAGTTGGATCTCGCTGTCCTCGATGAAAACATGGCATTCTTTAACGTCATACTACCTTTCCTTGCAGGTTAGGAGATTTCTGAACTTGCTAACGCTAGAACAACGAGAGTAGTCGACCCGAGCCCATGCTAGTTATTTATATTAAGCAGTGCACTCACCTAAGGTCAACCGGGAGACAGTCGCCTAAAAATGCACAGTGCAATGAGTGGACGGTTAGTCGTGTGCGCGATGCGTTTAGTTGCGCCTGCAGACCAACGCCAACTGTTCCGCGCCGATGGCTTAAGTAGTCACACATACCCCTCAGTTATACAAAAATATGTTTTGTTGAATATTTACTCTTATTCAATAAACTGAATGAACTTAATGTGAGCACCATCAAAGATGTCTCAGTTTACACGGCACCGTTAAACACATCTTATTTTGAACATTGTACATGTCATCATTCGAGAGAAAAACATCACGAGTACCCTAGTGATATTCGCTTCATGCTTATAATATGGTGGTACAGCAGTCGGAATCGTCAGCACTGTTAACGATACTTGAATACCGAGTGGTCAGACAATGTAAATAATGTGGTTTGTCTTCAACCCATATACATTTTACGCTTCTAACTTTAATCAAGCAAAGCTCAAGGTAGACAATGAAGGCAGCCTCATCCACAATACAGTAGAGCTAAACTGAAAGCGGCCTGTGTAAACATAGAAACTGACAGAAACTATTGCGTGTATGGATAGATTAGCTGATTTTATCATTGCTGAAAAGCAGAAATTGTAAGCTGGTGATACATTCATAGTAGATCAATAAAAACACTAAAACGTCAATTTTACAGACTTCTATAAGAACTAGCTTGGAACGATTGACGAAATTAGTTATGGCAAACCGGTTAACCATAGTTCCAATGCCGCGTCAAACAGTGTTTTCCAAGGAACGGTTCGAACCACAGTTCCCTAATTTATACCATACACCCATTGAGTAAACCTGTAGGAGCGACTGTTGTCAGTCGCGCAAAGCTAAATGCGGTTACTTCAGCAGTTTTCAACACCAATCTTAATCAATCGGACTAAATTCGAATTGTGAGGTGATGAGGAATGACAGCTAACATTGTCTCGGAATGCCACTTACAGTCTGAATGTAATCAGCATTTTGAATGACCAAACAAACAGGGCTAGGAATTTATAGCAACACTAAAAAAGAGATCTATCAACATATTCGAAAGACTATCACGCCTGATAACCGAACAATGTCCGATGGAGTGACTGATATAACGCATTCTAAGGGGCGAGTGAATGAAAGACCTATTGGTATCAAAATTCTCGTTACGCTCAACTTGACTGAACGTAACTGATCGCGTTTATGTTTCACAGACAACCAAGAGCAGAATGTTGGATGATATATTCCAGGACATATATAATGAAGTGTGTGCCTCACCTCCACGATCTCATGAACCGTAAACAAACATAGCCACGAAAGTCATATTTATCACGGAGGATTATCATACACTGAATAGTGAAACGTATGGAATACCCTTAAAAACCAGTACGTGACTGGAAGTGTTATATTTTTATAGTTGGACGGGGGCCACTTGACTAAGAAGCCTACAGTCTCATCATCATCATCATCGTAGAATGCAATACACAAGTGGTTCTCGTTGATGCTGAACTGTCATACAACTACAACGAGAGAAAAGCCTTAGTCAAGAATGAAAAGAAGAGAGAGGACTTAGCTACTGGCAATAACTGCGCTTATATTGAAACACTCAAAGGCAAGCTGCCTACACCCTGCAAACAAATATAGTTTACAGAAAACTATGGTAAAACAACGACGAAATTCACAGTATGGAGTCCGGTTAGTCGCCATCGCACTTAAAGTCCCAAGCCACTGATGCTGTGATTCGCAAGGATCCCGGCCAGGGAAAAGAACCCGGCCTAGAGTGACCAAGACCTCTAGACCAAGCCATCATTCATCCATCTTACACCTTATGCCAGTCGGCCGCAGCATCAACAGAAAACTCTCAGTGTGACGGATGACTAGCTGGCATCCTTAGCACATGAGTTAACCCTCTAAGTCTGTGCAGGCGTAAGGACAGGACAAAAGAACTCGTTTGACAATCACTATGACATACCCACTTCCTACCCTCCTCATTGCTTACTCGTTGGGGCCACCCGATACGAGCGATCGAATGCAAACGTTGGTGCCGAAATACCTGGAGACGGTTCACGTCTTTCACTCTGAACGGTCATGTGTTGCTGCCATGAAGTGATACAGCCCTCACTGTTGCCACAAATACGTGACCCTCAAGCCCCAGAGATATGCCTCTCTGTCGCCAGAGGTGCCCCAGATTAGCGAATGCTATCCTAACCCTTCATATAAGAACGTCCATTACAATCCCTACACCCCCGCCGCCGCTGAATTAGTTTCCAAAATAAACAAAATGATGAACAACCTTCGTAACTCCATTATCCAACATTGAATCTATGTAAACACAACGATCTCACGAAGCGCAAATTGTGAAATAGTTTCAAGCATTGTGTATGTTGCCTGGAAATTGTCAAACAGCAATATCTTGTCGTCAGCATAATCAAGATCAGTCAGTCTTCCACCGAATAAGAAGTTCGTCCCGGAATCTTGTAAATGCCGTAGACATTGCTCGATTATTTCATCCATCACGAAGTTAAACAACAATGGTGACAGTGGACAGCCTTGACGTACGCCGCTCATGGTGCTGAAGCTGGCAGACAGTTCAGCGTGAACCCTAACCTGAGCTGAAGTATGGGAATAAAGCGCCGACAGTATGTTCACATACTTGTTCGGCACATCCTTGCGTGTAAGCTATTCTAAAAGTGTAGATCGATCTACTGGATCGAACGTACCTTTACAGTCGGGAAGTATGGTAACTGTTAGCCGGCGGCATGTATAACGCTGCCCAGGGCGAAACCCTGCCTGTTCTTCTTACTGTCTGCCTTCCGAGCTCCAATGAGTCAATGGATTATAATGGAAGCCAGAAACCTTGTAATGACTGGCGTCAAGCTAATTCACGTGTGGTTTCTCGCAAGAACCCTGGACACTTTCCTTGATATGGAAACGATTATCGAGCGGCCCCAGGAGAGAGGAATGTCCTCTACCGGCCCTACAGGTTCAGAATGCTGAACCAAAACTGCCATTAACGCCTCTCCACCTATTTTGAAAGACGCTGACAAGAGATCACCCAAGCCAGCATATCTATTACGGTTAACGGTTGAAATGTAATAGTAGACCTCAGATTTAGTGGATGATTTTAAATTTACTGACTCTGGTGGTTACATTGCAAGTTCGTGGTGGTAACACAGCGGAAGCAGGTCAGCTTAGCCGACCCTCTAAGTGTTCCGCCCACCGCTTTAACCTTCTGGATTTATTAATGTGCAATCTGCCACGCTGATAGCTTCACTGACAAAAGGTCACCTTGGGCCCGTAGCACGCATAAACTTGAAAAGTCTTCCGGGATTCCTTGAAGCAGAAACGGTTTTCATTTCCTTAATCCTCCGTATTAACCAAGTCTCACATTCGGGGATTAGGCTACGCTTCAGCGTTCTACCGATATCCTTCTTAAACTCGTCACATGAATTCTCAGAAGTAATGTTCTGTTTAGCTTCTAACAACTCCAGGGATCTATCCGAAATCCAATATTTGTCCAACCCACGAATCCCCGTGCCGCATGCTACAATACCTGCTTCATAAATTGTCTGCGAGATCTCGGTCCAGCAACTATTAGGATCTTTGGAGCGAGAACTGCTGAGCCTGTCTTCTAGGCTCGTTTGGCACTTATGCCTTACTGACGGCATAGTCAGTTTTTCAACAGCCAGCTACTGCTCTCGGTGAGGTCGTTGCCCAGCAAAAGTACTAATCAGCCGGCAAAGTACAGACGTACGATCTGACTCCAAGTATATGCTCCAATACTAACGACAGTCTTGAATGGAGCCCAACCACCTAGAAGTAACAGCAATGTGGTCTATCTAAGACCCGGTTTGATTCAGAGAAGGGGGACACAAAGTAAAACAAACACGCGCATAATGCCCAAAACTAGTACTGGCTTAAAATGGTCCATGCTCAGCACACAGTTGCAGCAGCCGCCCGCCACTATCTGGAAGATGTGATACTATTCCAAATATGGCACATAAACGATATTCGGCCTCACCAACACAGCCGACCTGGTCATTCATATCTCCGGCCAGAATGACTATATCGAAATTATTTCGACCGAAGGAAAACAGCTGGATTCGAGTAAAAGACGCCCTTGACATCGACGTCGCTGCAATCAGTTACAGCATTAAAAAAAATACAATGAAACGATTTCTGGATGTATTGCGCCAAGACCTGGCTTTAACAGAACCTGCCAAGCGAATGGCATAAAGTTTACTATCAACAGGAATCTATCCTATCAATGCGGCTGCGGCCGTCATGCTCAGCTTGACCGGTAGCGGCAGCCCTGGAGTCACTCAAAGTGTATAATCAGTATCGGGTAGAAAGTGATGGTGCTGTTAGTACGATACCTCTACCACCGTCCTCGATTTCAGTCTTTGAAATGCAGCAGACATCCATATTCAACAAGTTTAATGTTCGTACGAGAGCTGACCGCTGAAATACCTGTTTCAGAGTGCAAACTTTGAAAGCATCTATATCAATCCGTGTTCTAGACCTAAGCAAGGGACGAGAGAAGTCTGGTAAGAGATGGGACTTGCCGGGACAGCATTGCTGTGATTAGCCATATCTAGAAAATTCATAGAAATCGAGGTCGGGAGGGGCCTATGAACTAAATTTGGTAGGACATTGGAGGAGAGGTCAGCAGTAACATGTTTTTTTCTATCCACCGTAACTTATGCAGCGGATAGGGCAACCCGGTTTATGTTACAGGACGTTCGGTGCAGTATGGAATTATTGATGTTGTGAGTGTCCATGATTGTATGTGGGCTGAGATAGTACCAGGACGTCCAGACCTAGACAGGAGATCGATTAGTGTTACAAACCAGAGCATTTCGCTCAGAGACCTGTACCGCAAGGATGCGGGTGGGTAGCAGTTTACCAACACTGGTACCTTTTTCGGAAAAAGCTGCCAACCCTCCTCCAACCTAAATGATCGAGAGACTGATTTTTCAGATCTGTACCTATTGTCCCGCCTAGTTTGATTAACTCTGTCGGTGTCACTGTCAAATCGTCCAGTTTAACCTAATAGGTCACCGAGATGTGCAAGAGTGACGTTGCCTGAAGGTTCAGCCTTGTTGCGATGAAGGAAGTCAATAGTTAACATGAGGCAAGCAGTGTGGAATGCTGAATATAGGAGCAAGGAAAGTTAACCCCTTAGCGGTCAAGGTTCTTCGGACCGACTCCGTTTACGTTACAAAGATATTATGTTTCAACTTCTAAAAACAGTTTGAGGTTACTAGATTAAAACTACAAAATTTATTCCCATTACCCCACTTCGTTCCAAATTAAATTTATAAAACGAGACCGTCGATGCCCGTCCCCTCTGTCTTGTTTATATCTTAACTGGCGCTTCCTCTTTAACTTACTGTAGTCATACACTAGTGCTGGTCATTACTGCGTTACTATCGACGTCCTAAAGTTCTGATTGGCTAGTGACCAAAGCTCATCTCTGCCCCTTTATAAAACGCATCCGGCAAAAAAATGTTAGTCACAACAACTGAAATTCTGCCTTCTATTGTTCATGAGTGAGTACAAATTCGTTAGGCATGTTTCAGAACAGTGTATGACGATTTGCAAATGAATCGATCAGTTGACGCACTCAAAGTACGGACTAGTAACGATGTTGAATTACCGTTTAACGGTCCGACAGAATCTTTGGTATTTGAAGACAACGCAGGTGCACAAAATCCTATAGGACCGTTCCTAATACTCGGTCAAGACAGGTCGGAAAAGTATGCACATTACCTTTGCCCTGCAGCCTTTTTCCTTTTGAGTGTATACACTAGTTTTGCAGTACCAAAACTTACATGCAAAATACCGATCATTCATGTGACCTTCATTCGCTCATCCGATTCAACACAATTAGACCTACTTCAACAAACCAACCGAAAAAAACGTATCGGTTAGTTGTGACAGAAAAAACCTGTGGTGTGAACTGCGAAATCCATCGTTGTACCCAGAAAAAATCAACTTGATTGAGGTATGGCGAAAACATGAACTCTCGGATCTAGTTTTCTGACAGCAGACAACCAGTTAAGATCGCACTTTCCTATCACAACAGCTTCGTGAGGGATCTGCATCGAAACGGTTTTGCCTAATCATTGCTTCATGTATTTTGAAGAGACTTGCAAACGAGTACACATGCAGCAATTGGACAGCAATGTCATACACAGCCTAAGCAATGTTTCAGGTAGTATTTATTTTAATATGTTCAATCTTTAGACTTTAATCCAATAGAAAATATGTTGTAACAACTTGGGTGAACGCTTCACAGGATTATGAAACTACATTTACGCTTGAAATTGTTGTTTTCAAAAATATGGTATCTGATAAACAAATAATCTGGAGGTCACTGAGAGCGAGCAAATCACTGTCATGCGACTACCTACATCAAAGAAGGAAGAAGTGACTAGTATTAGATGGGAACGGAAACTTGAATCAGTTTTTTTTATTGTTTTGTTCAAACAAGTGCTATACTTGGGACAGAGAGTTCAATTGAGTGAATATGTGAGGGACTTGAAGATTTGTGTGAAAATTGGTAGTTGGAGTAGTCATCCATTATTTTACTGGTGTCTTTGATGATTGTAGTAGACAACAAACACAGAAAACGCTGACTACACCGGGACATCCTACAACCGATAACGGTATAAGTGCAGTCGTTTCGTCCATGCCTTCATTTAAGTGGTTGTTTTGAGATTAAATAGCAACGGCGTTCAAAATGCTCTGGTACTAATGTAAAGTCGTGGTTGATAAATTTGCACAAAAATACCAAGCCATTCTCAAAGTCGGTATAGTTATGCTAATAACTGATAATGTTTCAGATTGTGGACACTTACTTTGAGGTTATAAATTCGTACAGTTCATCCAGAAGGGTGGCGTTCAGCCATAAGACGCCACCAACAATAATAATCACCTCATGTGCTGGAGATGGTGTCCTGAAATAGAACTGTTAAAGTTAGCTGACAGTGTTTACATTTTTAATCTTGAGATAATATTCTATTAGATGTGATTATTTGGGTTGTGTTGATTCAACAAAGTTGCAAGATATTGCCTAGAACCTTAACTTATTATTAATATTGTAAGTGTTATTATTACAATAAGAAACATTAGTTTCTTTTCTTAAATTTGAGAGCAACGACACAAAAACGATAAATGACAGATCATGGTATTCTGTGCTGACACTTCAGAACCATGTAACAATAAACCCGGAAAGATATAATGCGAGTGTGGGGGGAGTGAGGAATAAAACGTGCAGTGTATATGACACGTATGATAAGCTATTACGCTTGTCGGACCCCAAAGTTTACTAATAACTTTTCCATACTTCTAATGCTGATTGTAGACGTTTATTCGCGATCACCTGCAAAACGCGCGTGATAGGCGTAGTAGTGTGACGTATATGCTGTTGACTAAAAAGTCAACATTAATTCCATGACTTGCGGCCAGTACGGTTTTAGTAACTTACAATGAGCGAAATTTGCGCGCACCATTGACAGAGGTTTTAAATTGCACAGTCACGCTCCAGAATCGTTCACGTAAATGTCCCTTATTCTAGAGTTTCAATAACCTACCGGTTCTGATGATTTAGAATTCGATTCCCACCAACGTTATTGCTTCTGCTTCAGATGTGTACAAAAGCTAGGCGTCTATTCAACGAGCCAGAAAATCAAGCAGACAAATGAAGATCTTATAATGAAAGTTAAAGAGACTAGCCAATAACTTCGTAACAATGGCTACCACCGTAAAGACTGAGCTTAGAATAGATGAAAATAATCGATAATGGGGGATAAAAAGTAGTCGTGTAAGTCATGCAAACGAAGAACTAGTGTGAACAAGAGGAGCTGCAAGACTATACAGCCAGTCTGGACCAAGTTTCGAAAACGTTGATGAGAAGTGCCCTCAGCCACCAAAACACTGTGATTCCAGTTGTATCTCAATGGTTCGAAGGACTTGAGTAGTTTCAATATTCTTTCATTTGATACAGACTACAGAATCGAAATTTTTAAGGATGTCTACTCCCTTTGTCACATACTTTTGAACACAGAGTTTGTCCTCGCTTCAGTTCATTAGGTAAAAGTGATAAGAATGACATTGGAACTGATCTACCGAATATGAGTATCTGTTGGAAATACAACTGACGTTAGGTCAGAACCAAGTTTAGCTATCAATAACTGGTAGATGAAAACAAGAATGCTTGTACGGTGTACACTAAAGAATCGGCATGTACGGAAACCAGCTATTTACTCATGCGCATTCTCAACAGGTACCATCCTGTCTACAAAGGTCAATTCAGACTTACCTCTTTAGCCTAAATTTGGATGAGTTATGAAACTCCCGTTGAACGATGACTAAGTGCTCAACAAAAACTATGCACAGCAATCCCTCTGAATGGGATTTGTTTTAACAAATAACTGTACCGGCGCAAACATTCATAATTAAAGAGTGTTAGATCAAAGGTAAAAACCTACGGAGAGAACACAAAAAAGCAAAACACCATTACGAAACACCAGATCCTCTAGTAAAAAGGTGCTAGTTCTGAGAGTACGCCGTGTTAAGCAACAAATGATGTAACATCATTAGTACTTAGGAATTCAGACGTATAGACTCATTCCCATGCGTTTTTAACTTAAACGAGTTACAAACTTCGTCACCATTCCGAGCAACCTTGAACAAATCTAACATACTGAAGACTTCAGTTCAGTGAAAACGTGACTGCCAATTTCAAACTAACTCAAGTCCTGCAATGAAGTTCACGACAAGGAAAGAGATAAGCTAGTAATTGCAATTGTGTTCTATCCGCTGTAGCTCATATAGCGAGATTAATGAATTTGGTAGTATGTGAGCAAAATGTTTCTAATAACAGGGAATCACTCACACATTATGTATTACGATACTCTCAGGCTGTGCATTTTGAAAAAGGAGATATGGGAAAGTAGTCACGCGTGAACCTTTCATTCAACAACTTGATCAGAACAGTGCGGAGAAATACGAATCATGCCTTCACTTGAAAACCCGAAAAAGACGTCATTTCTAACGGGTTTTAAGCGAAATTAAGAGGAGGGATAACGATTTCATGGTGTGTGGAGATCGCAGGATCAAGTCAGACTGATTTCACTCGGAAGCCTTCTAGTACGGAGGGAGAGATTTAAACAATCTGTCACGTAATTTCCAACCGTGTCAGTTCGTGCAGCTTGGTATCAGTAGCCATCCACTACATTACTGTCGAGTACCACAGCTTTGCAGTCACGTTGAGCTTAATACATCAGGTTGATGCCGGTACTTGTAGTTCCGTTTAGACTGCATACCCAAGATGGTGTAGTATTTAGCCCCGGTCAAAGGCCACGCGAAGTTGCAGAGCACAACGCACGTCGCGCGTGATTAGCACCACTGAAGAATGCAAACGAGTGTTTAGGGGCTGACCGAAGTTATCGCGACGACGGCAAAGTGGTCACTTCAACCACCTCGACAATTCTTGATCATAACCCGCATAAAGCCGTATCAAAGCCGAAAAACACGAATAAAGAGCCTGGAATAAACACGTTTTGGATAGAGAAGCCAACGACTAGAAAATGGGGAATAAGCCATTCCCCAAAGACCACACTCATTCAACATATGGTGGAGCTTGTTCTGTTATGTAATATGAACCTCTCGCCCTTTTGTCACTATCACTGCAGGTGTACTGAATCCCTGGTGTCCTTCCTAATAGGAAGAAACGAATTGTCTTTGATCAAATTCTACAGTATTTGAAATTGACTGATTTGCAGTTTCTCTATTCGTGAGTGTACGCAAAGTGGGAATGGTGACAATTAACCTCGAAATGCACAGTTCGCCTAGGCAAAGTGTAATGAAGCTGATTAGTCTATGTATGTCTAAGAGGGACAACGCATTGATTCTGCTGTAGAACCAATTGCATGAATTCATTCAATGTCGCATGAAGTTACAGCCGGTAGTTATAGTATATGCCTTTGTTGAAGATACCTACACAGGTTGCTGTATCGAAGGCATCCAGTGAACGGACATTGTCCTAGTCATATCGAATAGTTTCTTCAGCAACAGCTGTCGTGCTATGCTTATGACCACCACAAATGGCCATCAGCCTTTTCTCCTAAGTATTGAATTTTATTTCGGCTAGCTCCAAAGCACTGAACACTGTTGCTACCTTCTTCCCGAAGAGCGTCGGCTTATCCGCCAGGAGGGTGAGATTAATACTGAAGACGAAACCACCGACCACAGTGTTGTGAAATTTGCAGCCAAGCTGCGGCTTTGATAAAGCTAGAACCTTATCCGTTGCCATGGTGAATAACAGAGGATGTGCCGGATCATCACAGCGAGCACCTCACTAAAACCGTAGAACAGAGAATTCGGACTTGACTGACGCGTTTCGATAGAAGTCACCAACGTAGTTTGCTAGGGCCGGAGTGGCGCCGAATGGCTGCGTCCAGCTGATAATCGAGTTCTATGAAAACAAGAAAATGCTTTGGACACACCAATGAGAGCTTCATTAGGCTTGGAGGTGTTAAGCAGGTGTTCTTGAGCAGCACCTGAAGGAGTGAGGCCGCTTCAATGTAACCAACACGGTGTAAAATTGCGACCTGCAGACTGGACAAGTGCAAGTGTATATCATAAAGTTGCAGATAAGGCAGTGGGTCTGAGATTGTTGGGAATGTTTGGGTGATTCATTTTTGGAATAAGCGTGATCCGAGAGAGGGGCAGGTGGATTGGCCATCCCGCTTCAAGTAAATTTCGAATATTCGGACAGCAACCTGTCCAAATCAGAAGCAGTGTTCCATGAACTTCAGAGTTCAATGTACGTCTGTTCCAGGTACCAACCGGAAGCAAAACTGTCCACCTTGTGGGGTTCTCTCCAAATTTCGAAAAAGACTGCATTTTTGTTCCTTTGCTGGTACACTGTTCGACTAGCCACACAATTGATCTTTCGTACAGGTTTTCTGGTGGTATAGACGTTTGTTACAACAAGAGCACGTCACAGAATGACAACTCACCTAGTGTACGAAAACGACTAAGAAACAGTTTTGCCCAATAGTGACTGCTTGTACCATGGTGATTAGGCTAGCCTGAAGATCGACAGGATTGCTAGCAATTCATTGCTGTGTGTGGAAACTCTGCTGTTTGATTTCGGCCACCGCGGTTTGAAAAAAAAACGAGTAAACCATTCAGTGTTCAGTTGTTTTGGACACCACATCCAATGTCGAGTTTGGTCCCAAGATGATGGCTTGACGATAGTGTAAGCCGGATTTGTCTGCCAGCTCACTGCAGACGAACGCGTCTGCAAATGTGTGAGCGAGCGAACTGAAGACTGAGACTGAAGCAGGCGCCACAGTCTGTTGGGACTCGACAAATGTGGTTTCCTAGGAGAGACGTCGACGTTTGCTGAGACCGGCTGGATCCTGCAATTTTCAAAGGGTACACGGTTGCGACAAATGCGTTCGACGAGAATCGTCTATCTTCTCCGCTGGCTGAGACCAATATTAGTCGAAAATTTGCGTTCACATTCGATGCAGTCAGAAATCGATGGTGGCCAGGTATCTATCCACTATTGTGTTCCGTCCTCCCATCATTGCATACGAATATGCACCGACAAATCAGCGTTAGATTTGCATACCTGACCACATTCTGTAGGGACGTAATCCACTCGCCCATCCCGTGTACAGGTAGATGCTGACGATGAGGTACTGACGGAATTTGCATCTTCACGGCCAACAGGAAATAGTACTTGAGACTAGACAGAGTGGTTTTCCCTTGTTGAAATCATACAGAGACAGGGTTTGGAACAAGAAACTACTACTATTGACAGTGTTGTTGTGACCGCAAGTGCAGCTAGACATGGAAAGTTGTTTGTGGCCAGATATTTAGAGCAAGATGTGTAAA
>JTDE01004179.1:39350-59888 GCA_014338405.1 Paragonimus skrjabini miyazakii
GTATTGCTCACGGTCTTTGCTAAAGCTTTTAGTCAGCTTGCGTTTAAGTTCTCGACGGTCATCATCATATTCAGAGCCAGGTGGAATCGAGCGATGTTTGTTCATGAAGTTTATCGACGTGATGAAAATCCAGTTCCGTCGAAACTGAACAGCTCCTTCGGAACATACCTCTTCACAGGATGCTTTTATAGCTGTGGCAATTTGTTCCCAGTGTTCGTTAGGGCCCTTCACCTAACTCGAACTGAGCAACTTCTTCATCAACACCTTTTGGTAAGCGCCTTTCACAATCTCATCGCTCTTATGCCAGTTCAGCACCTTGCATTTGCAAGCGTGTCCTCTGGGCAAATGACAAAACGAAACGGGCACGCTCAACAGCATGGTCCGAGTCCAGGTGATTGCTCCAAAAGGCACAACAGTCCTTAACAGAGTGGTGCTACCTGTAACTGACTGCTATATGATCGAGCTGTGTCCACGGCTGAAAAGCACACGGAGGTATTCAAGTAACACAGTGCCTCTTCTTGTGTTGGGACGCGGTTCTCGAAATATAGAGACCGTGGGATGCGCAAAGCTGCTAACGTCTTTCGCCATTGTCAGTACATTGTGCCAGGACATCAAACTTACCTCCCAGCCGCTTCTCATCTGAAGAAGGACGACCAAGCTTGACCTAGTTTATCTGTAATAAGTCTGATTTATATCGCGATCTAACTCTATTTACTCCTTACATGATTGCACCGGCCTGTAGATGAATTATCGAAAACACATATATGTATGTCTTTATTCTCATTATCGCAATGGGTATATTTGAAAAGATTAATCCGGATCGCCTACAAAAGACCAACGACAAAGGTGTACTATCCCTACTAATGCACTTCCATCATGCTCTGTAGACAATATGCGAACGCATGCACTAGTTACAACATCGTCGTGCCTCGTCGAAGTTAACCACTACCACCAATAAAGTGCCGGCTGGATTCAAGACAGACAGTAGTAGAACTCACTCAGATAGAGCTCGCACATGGTCCATGAATGTTGCTTGTTTGTCCAGTTCACGATTGAAGAGAGGATAGTAGGCGTATCGAAGACTCACGCAACCGACATTCGTCACAGTCACCTGCCCATGAGTTTCAATCGCACGTGGATGTTTACGATTAATCGTCTCGATCAGCGAATTGGCCAGCCCACGGAGTGTTGAATCCCCAACAAAAATAAGCTACGAAGAGAGAATCAAGTAAAATGAGAGACTCTGAGGCACGAAAAAATAGAACACGATTTCTCAAGAATTTGACTGATCAACTTGGTGAACCGACTGCTCGAAATCCAACGCCATCGATTGCTAAACACATCATGACAACAAGTCACCAAGTTGACCTATTAAGCTTATTCAAGATATTGTTGTGCAATCGAAACCCAAAGTTATTGTCTTTCACCAAAGCGATGCATATCTGAACGACCAGTCGACCTTATGTGCACAAAGGTGGTTGAGGCAATCTAACGAGTTGCCATGGTCGTTATTACTTAATACTTGCTGTGTTTGTATGCTTGTCTAGTCTCAGTTTATCCTTATCTACAGGATGTATATGACTTGCAAGTCTTATGTTAGCGACTGATAACAGTAAACGAAATATTAACACATCGCAATATATGTCGTCTTTCTGCTCCCATAAATCACTAATATTTGTCTGCTTATCTAACTAGAAACGCATGCGTGCAGTTCATCATCGAGTAACTCTCTGCATACTTGAAAGAAATGACCTGTGTAGCATGCTACCAGTACACTGCTGCTGTACTATGAACTCACCAGGAAACAGAAATTCAGAAGAATGTTCGAAAACCTGTCGAACGCTTTTACACAATGTCGTCGGTAGAATAAAACGATGGGAACCAACTCAATGTCCGCGGCAGAATAGGTCCTTTGATCTCAAGATGCAAAACGTACACTCTTATATACTTGGTCGAAAGAAACTGGAAGTAACGAATCTGAATCCACGTCAAAAAGTCGACGCACTTTCGTACATAACAGCAGACATACAGTAAAATTCGCCAACCTTCACGTTCAACCCCATACGCTCAAATTCGTAAGCGCTGATGATGTCAACTTGTTTGACGATTAAACGTTTACAGCTTAAATACCACACCCAGTGAGCAGCCGAATACGTAAAACATCAATCCAGGCCACAAACACCACTATTCCTGGCAATCAGAAACCGTTGTTCCCCATAAACAAAATCATAATTTCTCTGAGGTAATCAATGTGGATACATGAAGACAAATTATAGTGGAATATAAAATCACGCGAACTTTTGACTGATTCTCCATAGCGAACGTTTGTAAATAGTGAGTCAACACTGACAGAACATGTGTAATCTCTAATGCTTGTGTCAGTCGAAATAAATATTACCCACACTGGGGGTAAAAATCGGGCGAACATAACTAGAAATGTCTACAAGCCATCTGGCAAGTTCGTGGTACGCTGAGTTGTCTATGAACAGAATTGACCACAATTCTACAATACGTTTGTGCTCCGAATGACCTCGTTTGTCTGCAGTAAATTTCTGTGCTACACCCATGAGGAAATGAAGATTGCATCTTACCTGCGGTTTGTTTCCCCATCAAAATTTTATTTGTCATACAGCCTGGATGAAGGTTTCTTAAGTCCGCGAAGCTATTCTAAATTTTGGAGGCATACTCAGTCTTGTTCAAAACTACCGTACTGAAACTTTTGTCTGGCTACAGAAAAACTATGTATTTCGTCACTAACACATTCTCGGAAGCCTAACTATGTTTGGACGTTGAGACGACAGACGTTGAGCACGCTCTGAATTACCTATCCACTTCAACGATACAAACGACATAGTAATTCTTTACTGGGTAACTGCTGTTTACCTCTCAATCCTTCCCAAACTGGTCATGATCATCACGAATAATCAACGATACGATTAACGTTGTTCATTCGGATGCGAGAAGGTGCGAGTAAGAACAAATCCACGGTTTTCCTAAATAGTTTTTGCATAATCAGCTGAGGTGACGTACAGCTTGAACATTTCCAGTAAAGTATTCAGACAAAACCTTACCACCTTACACAAGCAAGCAAAAAATTGAACAGATTGATTTCCAGCGTTTGCTTGGGACGGACCGTGATTAGCAGCATCTGTTTTAGGAACAGACAAACAATGAATGAAAACTAAGAACGCTTGAGCACAAACGTCACCGCAGAGGGCTTACGCTAAGCCACCCGCGGCTCCACCCACACACACCGTATCCAGTGTAAGCCCGGAGGAATAAAATCAAGAAGCGTGCTAGTAGAACTCTTTGTAGTTCAACCAACTAATGCTGGTTACTCGGACAATAGGCGATTGTAAAAGTGAATATATCAGGTCCGAGAAACAAAAAGTGAAGAGACTGCAATAGTATGCTCTAGTACATGAAGAAAAATACTAAAAATCTGAGGCAGGAAGAATTTTCACACAGAGGTATGGAGTAGTACACTATATTTAGAATTAACAGTAAAAAAAGATTTGAATCTCGACTGATAAAACAAACAGAACTTTCAGCACACAGGGCGCCAACGAAGCCGGAAAAAATAAAGGGTGCCAGACCATCGCGAAGAAAGCCTCTGAAAAGGACGCTCACCAGACAATGGTAATCCTAATTATGCATAACGCATTCGTCTTCTATGCTCTGATAGCACACTGTGAGTACGTTGATCTCCAACCAGGTTGAGACGCCCAGTGCATTCGCGACAGCGTTCGTCAAAGCACCAATATTGTGGTGGTTGATCAAGACGGAGAAGAGATTATTCCGATAATCGATGAAACATATCAACGTAGCTGTGAGATGCGGTCAAGATTCACAGCGCGGAGACGACACGAAAAATCGAACTAGTTAGCACTAAGCAAAATAGGCCCAAAGAGCAAAAAGTGACAGGCAAAAATTCAAAACAGGAAACATCAGTTAAACAAACAAAACCAGGCAGGAGTATATAGGACGTTTAAATGAAGATTTTGCTAAGTTGTGAACTGGAATTGCGGTGCGTAATTGTGGACGCGCGAGTAATGCCGGAACATGTTGATTGGATTTCGAAGATAACTCTTTATTTTGCGACTCTTCGCGATAATGTGATTATGAAACCATGACCTACGGCGTTCATAATTCTTATGGTACCATATGCTTGAATTCGCAAACTCTGAACTGCTACCAACTGAACTTTTAGACCCCCATTCGGATCGCACTATTACAGGCAATCCGTTTCAATGTTGCGTCCTCCTGCGATCTAAGGGCAATATTACAACGCAGAAGACTCACTCGACTAACATCCGGTTAATGCAACTTCTAACCACCACTAGCTGCCCCTACAACAGTTGATTCGGGATCCTTTCGTCAATTTCTCAAAGGAATTGTCTCCGCCATCGAAGCCGGCCGAGCATCGGCACGAAATCACAACTGTTCACGCTTGTTTGCGGAAGTATCTGAGCACTAGAAAGTACACTCGACCACGAGACACCCAAGGTAGGCTTTAGACGGTACGGCAAGGGCCATACATGCGAACCCACACTGGCAAACAATAAATGACCTCGACCAGTTAGCATGGATGTGTTGGCTCAACCGCCCAACCCCATACTAAACGGCACACGCCTAACGCTTGTTTACGCACCCCTTTATTCATATATAATCGCTCCCTGGTAACCTCTGCTGAATACCTTCCATTTTTCGGTAAGTTGATATTTACACCAGCCAGCCACATTTGTCAACTCCCCGCCTGTCCCAATACATTATCCCAAAAACCGTACATAGGTGTACAAAACCCTAACAACACAATCAACAGGAATTCGAATTGATGAGAACCATTTTTCCGTTGTTGGACGACTTACCATCTCTTGAAAAGTTCCATTGTGCGTCCAGATCACTATTATCTTGAAACAGATTACCACTTCTAGAGGACTATATTATCAGTGGATGTTTAAGTGCTGATTCCCCTCACATCAAATCGTTGACGGTGTGACGCAGAGAAAAAGCAAATCAGTCCTTCCATTTGCTCTAGTAACAATTGATGCACGGACTGAAACCTCATCATCAAGTATTGCGGGAATGTTAACGTTACCGTATATTCGTTCACTTTTAAGTCACCACACGTGTTCGCTTTTATCCAACTTCCTATAGCAGAACGGTTCACCTGTTATACTACAACCTACCGTTAGGTGTTGATCATTGACGGCCACCATACAGAGCTGGAGGAAATTGCAGTCAGTCGAGAGAAATATTGAGTGAGTGAGTGAGAGGTTTTCATCAACAGACACACAGTCGACAGTTAATGCAAATTAAACTGTACCGACAAACTTTTCGTTCACCCTGGGTGTAAATGGCTGCTCAATAAGTGCGTATACTAAACTGTGGCGAATTACGAACAGAAACCATGGTTTTTCCGTGTAGGATCTAAGTGAGCTAGTCCATGTTATCTATTTAGCATTCTTTCCAACAATGTTAAATAGAATAAAAAGAAGAAGAAGAAGCAGAGAGTGAAATAACAGACAAATCCTTCTTATTATAACAGAACTGAAACGCATTGGTTTTACGCAAGGAAACCTTAGGAGATGAACTTACAATGAAGGGCTATTGCAAGACAGCCGGCTTCATATCCAATACATCAGGGGACTAGAGATTGGCATGTATCCTCATTGGAATAGCAGTAAAATGAACGAACAGCAATTTAATGAAACACAAAACCATACGAAATCACCTACCACCTTCGACTTTAAATATTGCGTAAGCCGTATTGTGTCTTCACGAACACTCAGTGTATTATAAATGCACCGTTCTGGCCATTCATCTCGATACCATTTTGCCTCGGACCAATTGCAAGTGGACTCTTGAGCACAATCACTGCACGGTACGAACCAAACCGGCCCGTTCCACTGCAAAAGTACTGTGAGGAGAAAATGAGATTTTGAACGGAAAAGTTGACAAGGGAATTGGATTGTTTGTAACTGCATGGTCCCTTTAAAATTAACAATCAATAATTCAATCAGACGGGCTTCCCAAAGTATGTATAAGTTCCGAATACATTTGACGTGTCAGTGGGTTTGTGTGGTATCGTTCCCTCCTATATGATCAGGACACTGTTTCCTTACCAAAAGTCTTCCGTCATTTTCTGCGCACCTTTAAATTACTTTATAGCTTTCTGGTAAGTCTTCAACTTAGCTTGTTGTAATGAATATCGTAAGTTTTCCCTAATACTATTTCTGGTAGACATTCTTCGAATTTGACGAAGTATGAATATATTTGCCGAAATCTATGTGCAACGGTCATATAAAGAGCTGATTCTGAAACGTTAACAGAATTCGGGTTCATTCATGCATGATTATAACCGTGCGTTATTGGAAATAAAACATAGGTTCGTGTTCATGCTAAACCTGTCAGGATTTTACAAGTGGACTTGCAACCAATCGGACACCAGCTGCCGGGGTTTCACCATGCTTAAATTCCCGACCATCGTGCGAAAACCGACTAACATACCCTAGATAGGTTATATCCCAATAATGACGTTAGGTTGATCATCTATCTAAACCATTACATCCAGTGCAAACCCAGTTATTACCTCAAATGGTTTAACTAAGAAGTTCTCGTTGTCCGTGCAATTAAACTGAAAATAATCGCCCAGTCGTGGCTAGCCTTTCCATCAGCATGCATCGGGAAGTAAAATAGGAATCGTATTGACATGACATAGAACAGTGCAACCATACCCTGTTCAGTTTACCGGTTAAGACTCAGCTAATGCCATCAAGTATTGACATTGACCAATATTCAACAAATCGATAATCGTTGACAGAGCTCTTTTACGAATTTCGTGCACATGCACTCATTCTTAGTGCGACAAAGTGTACGACGTTTTTGTCAGAACGCCCTTAGAACTGTTTGGGACTAGGATTAGAATCCTTGAGTTAAGTCAAATTCCGGATGTGACTAAAGATCTACGAAGTAACTGATCGAACGACGTTCATTCCCGAAAAATGACTGATCGTTCTTAAAACTCTGTATGCGATCAAATCACGCTGCATTTACAGCCTATCCAGATGGGAGAAAAGAAATGCTAACAGCTGACCACAGCACCACGCCTCATCAAATGCACTGGTAGCATGCTCACTGTATTCGGCTTGTTCAAATTAAAGCAGGCGAGGAAGGTCTTGCATTTGGTTGCGCTGTCGTGTTTCTAGCTGTGAGTCACGTCGAAGATCTGGTCAGATTGCTAGTGAAATCGAGGCATTTCTATCAAGGCTTGTCGATTCCTGTCGAATATCCACAAAAGTTCAGCCAAGTTGGAACTACTTCACATGACGTCAAAAAATAGTCGGCTGTTAACATAACCCTTGAATTTGAAGTTTTTGCTTCAATTAAACAATGCTTTTCTAATTGGTTAGATATTATTTTACAATCCCACAAATTAACCTCATTCCTTTGTAGTAGAACATTCAAAAAAAAATCGAGAAACTACCCTCATATTGTGCAGACTGACCAAGAAAACGAAACTAGTAACACTGTCCCCTAAATATCTGTCTTATTCAAGTCAGCTGGTCGATCAGATAACCGAGATTCAACTGTCCAGCTTGCCTCAGTGCTGTGGACAGATGGATGCTGAACGCATTTACCTCAAGTTGATGACCCTATTATATTTCCTGTCTACTGAACACAGATAGCTAGTCTCGGTTGCTGAAATCAGAATAAGTCTAGGGCTGCCGGCATGGCTACGTAGCACCGCTACTAGTGCGCTTGCTGCGTTTGAGTATACTGTTTCCATCACTGGTTCAGATCTAGCGGAAGCCCAGATTTTCCATCGTTAAATCTCCCATGGAGTGGTTGTTGGTAGATTTTTTCAATTAATCACGTAGTAATGTACCATGTACATTATGGTCTCTTGTTACCTGAAATAGACAATTTGTACGATTGTTTCACTGATATGTTATCTCAAGGTACCGAAGGATCAAATTCTCTCTTTTTATGTAACTTCATTCACTGGATCAAAGTTGATTACAGGTAGGCAGTACGCTAAGGTTCTAGATTTATAAAAGACCTAATTACGTTAACATAGACTATGGGTAGATTAAAAGTAGCAAACGGAGTTGCTTGCTTCCATGTAGTAGAGATTACTCTTTGTAGGTAGGTAACTGATATCTCCAAAACAACACAGGCCTATTTGAAATTATCGCAAATCAAACCCACACATCCGGATTAAAAACGAGATATTTTTTAGGTGTGTAATAGTCAACCAGTTCATCAGTCATAGTTAACTCACTTTCCCCAGTCCCAGTTTTGTCACACGTTTCTGAAAGATATGAAGAAAAAGCGGGCCAGCCTCCTCTGACGGACCACTGTGCAGCAAACTGTGGATTCACTGCAAAAAGAGCACTTCGATTCAAAGGCTGCACTCCACAAGGCATAAGCTCATCCACCCAATGTAGACAATTCTAAAAAAAGGACGACGATATGCAAGTGTTTCTGAATGTCGCGTTAGAAACAGTTAACACGAAAATCTTTCAAGTGGACTGTGTACAGCCACGTGTGGATATCAATCCTCACACATTGCTGAAGAGTGTTGAATGCCTGAATAATTTACAGTGTGATAAAGAACCATGACGCAGATTAATTATTGCAGCAACCACACTTGTGGACACTCAAAGCTAAACACAAACGATACTGGTTGATGAGCTCAGCTGGACTGGAGTACCCATTTAAACAGAGAGACCAGATCGGTGAAAATCAAACAGCTACACATCGGAAACCTCTCACAGCGCCCATAAGTGATGGAAAATACACAGAGATGAAGTTACAAAATGGGGTGCTACACTCACAGTATTACACTGATAGATTTGTCAACCATTACATCCAAGTGCATATTCACAAAGCTCAGAATACAATATACCGTAGTCTAAGTACACATGCAAGAAACTGTTTGAGAGACTGAGTCAATAATGTATCCTGGGAACAGCTTGCCCAACCACTCCTCGTCGCACGGGATTTGTTTGCTGCAATACTACTTCAACAGCCTCGGTTGCAACACAAAAACAAAAGCGGCAACTTTCATTCGAAAAATCAGTACAAAACCAAAGAAAGAAATATACCAATCTGCAATAAGTCTACGCCGTTGTCGACGACCTATTAACGACACATATTTCACTACTCAAAGTAGTCATAAGCAGTGTTTACGTCACAAACATGTCAATGTTAAAGGCACATATAAAGAAGCCAAAATACATAGCAAATGTGCTAAACGCTGGTGTTGTTAGCATTACTGACAGTACTGAAATAAACTTTAAAATGCGACGTAAAAACTGTGTTGTTGCAGGCCATACAGAAAATAGAAAGCACTATGAACCTAAGTGTTGGCCTCTTTCAATATCGTGTCCTATATCCTGTCATTCTAAGAAATGGCGGAGGTTGTTCCAAAATTCCAGTGCAAGGTACTTCCCAGTTTGGTTGAGCATTGTCATTTAAGGAGTCATATACTTTGTACACTTTTTCTGCTTGTAATTCCGCGCTCTGCATGCTTCATAGGAAGTACTTCACATCAATCAGGCCGAAGATGTTGCTTTTGGCTGTGTAAATCCAACTATCAAATTGGGTGTCATTATTCCTCGTCTTCTAGAAATTTAAGGATGAATTCCACTAAATGTCACGATGTGAGTGTTACCTTAGCCGGAAATAAGTCTGCCTTTCACTTGCTTAATTGTTACTGGTCTATCCTGAGGTGTGTTAGGCTCATGTCAAATGTCATGTTGAACATCTCACACAATTGATCGCACCTGTCGCATTCCGGTAGACTGTCAAATCGGCCCCTATCGAAAACAAGCTTCTTTTAGAAAGGGGCCGACTGGAAAATTTATCGTAATGAGACAGCTGCGAACAATTGTGTGTGATGTTGAACTCGAAATTAACCAAATTCCCGACTACTCATCAGTAATCATGTCAAATGGCTTAGCGTTGATATCCGCACCAACATACGTTTGTCAGTTCCCTTTAACAGAATAGTACTCATGGTCCGAATTCTCACTTCCAGAGTCTGACATGTAAAGTGTTTACACACAAGCTCGCGCTTAGCCAGGCGTCTTTTATTGACGTGTTCATCCCCGCTGGTTATTTTATTCTTATGCCGTACGTACGGCTAACACGTCGGTGTTGCAGTTAATGCAGCATGAGCGCTAATTTTGTAGCGATCATAAGTCCACGGTTCCTTAGTTGCTCCCTCCCAGCGGGTATGCGGATTCGATCAACTTTGGCCAAACGTCCTATCACAGGAACTGACTGAATTGCTTAGCTAATCACAAATTTGCAAATTATCTGAACATCGGCATCTGGGGATTGGTGTGGATATTAAGAGCACTTGCAGGAATTGTGCGATAAATCAGCGCACGTCAAGATCCTAGACGGTGGTATAAGTCAACAATGCAAACTAACGTAACATACCATTCGACCATAAAACTAGCTAGATGCAGTTGGATCATTCAACAAAATTACGCCTGGTGATGACTTGTCACAAACAATACGATTTAGTTCCCAATACTCGTTATACACCCTGTTTGTAGAGTGTTTTTTAGTAACTCGGTAGACTGGTAAAGCTAATCGGTCGTGTGATCATCTGCACACAAAGCATCAGCTCCCCATCATTTGTTCACCTGTTCTTGCACTAAAAAGCAGTTGTCGGAAGAGAAAATTGCTTAGTTGTAAAATTTTAACCACTTTTTCCTTTTCTTATTCCTGTATATAGTAATCGGCTCCGTAAAAACGATGCGAGTTCTAATTTTTAAAAATGTACGGCTTTAAAAGGCCCTTATCTCCACAACCTCCATCCTCTGAATGAGCAACGGTGAAGTAGTACAAACAACTATGACATTTTCCTACAGGTTCACTACTTTTTTCAAGTTTGTTCGTTTAGCCATTTAACTCGTGATATCAAAAAATCGCAGTTCGAATTCGAGTCAGTTTATATCATTAATAAAGAAAGAGTTGCTAGTTACATCTTCGGTGAGTCGTGACGAATGCAAACAATGACGAAACCTACCTTGAAGTGTCAGTTTGAAGACGAGCAGCTTAAAATAGTGCAAACATCATTTTCAGTCTCTGTAGACGCACCCAGCACTGAACCGGCTAACATGACGTGTAAAAGTTACAGTGTCAGAAAGGTGATAGTTATCATTAAAGTAATATGTAGCTATCCAAATGCCCTGAACACTCAAGTTAGCCCACTTCCAATCCGTGTTTAATCCGGCACAACCATCGGCTTGATGCTAGATACACAGTGTCATTTCAACTCTTGGATGAGTCTTAAAAAACAGCCCGGATCGACGGACGTATCGTCGCCAAAATGTTTTATTTAAAGTGTATAACAGCAGGACCGGATGTGAGTATGACCATACAACCGTTCACACAAAACCGTCGCTGCACTAACGTCAGACTGACAACGAGATCAGTTCTGAATGAACTAAAGCATTTCATATTTGTGTACGACCACATCAAGTCGCATCTGCTACTGAATAAGAATGAAAGTGGATCGCCTAGACAAAAATGACAAGGCAGTTAGGTAGGCAGGCCTAGGACCAATAAAAAGCAGATACTGAGTGCATGCAGCAAGATATCCGTCCATATGAGTTAATGAAAATACCAAAGGTTTTTCAGTAACTTGAACGTAATTACTTCCAATCAAGTAAAAGAATTTCTCCACAGTTTTTAATGAAGAAACAACATCGGAAATGAGGCTGAAGTACGAATTACATCAACTGATGACAGATTTGCATGCGTTGAAGACGGGTAAAAATATCAGTCAAGTAAAGACGTGTTTAACTTCACCAGAAATGAGGTGTTTTATGTACTTACAGATCACCGTCTTATACCAAATTGAGATAAATATGACTGCATTGAAAACATTTCGAGGAATGGGTAAACTGATTTGCATAGCCGCAATGCGGTTGACTACACTTTCAGGCGAAAGTTGTTCACTATTTGGCTAACGTGACAGAACTATAAATTGTCTGCGGTGGAGACTAGTTATGCTACTACAATACAGCCGCATGACTGCAAAATGTGCATTAACAACAGCAAACCGGTCACGTTGTAACCGAACGCACAATCTCGCCTAAAACCATTTGATACACAGAGTAGTCAGGCTATGGAATTCAGGGACGTGATATGCTTTCTGTAGGTTTCGAAAATGTTGAAATCAACACACACGGCAAATAAGAGATAAAAGCTTGCAGCTGGGCTTTGTAGTGTCTAAATAAGGTTCATCTACCTGGTGTTAATCCGTTAAATACTTTTGTCTTATTACTAATGAGTAGTTTGGTGCATTCGGTGATTTAGAATATCCAGTTGTGAAAAATCAGGGTACCGGCTGAAGCCGAACCAGCGACAGGGAAGGCATGTTCAAACGCGGCAGGCGTTTTAGCAGTGGAGCTATGAAACCACATCAGGAGCTCGGAATTTTCACATTCGAACACTGTTACCCACCTATCCAAATGATCCAGAAGATCAACCACCTCAGCAGGATTTCCCAAACAGTTTACGTTGGAATCTACCGATGCCACTGCTGAGCGACGAAACTGCTCTGTAAACTGCCAGGGAAGTCTCAAAGTACTACATTTCAAGTGAGATGCTCAAATCAACTTTATGTGTCAAATATACCATTATAGAGAACAAGCAATATCCGACCAATTCGACTGGGGGTTTAGACGGTCCGTTTAATGTGCTTCATAATCCAAACCTATGTTTCACCATTCCGCTTCTGATCGAGCTCGGTTAGAGCTTCATGTTTTTATTCATGTTTGCGCTCGAAGTTGAAATCACATGCGCTCAGTGGAGAAAAAGTTGCGTAGAATATATTTGACGCAGGGTGTCAATAACCTATGGTAAGAGTAGGCAAGCATATGCATGTGGATGATAATAGTCCTGCAGTAGCTCCAGGTCGGATCGTAAATTCTTCCCCTTCAAATAAGTATTGATGCCCGTACAACTAACCAACTAATGTCGCCAAATAATGAAGACGATCCTCATCGACCAACCCTAAGATGGTAATCGGTTAGAAAACGGTATTCGCTTGTGGTATCGAAACGGTCACGCACTTCAGCTACAGCTAAGCTATCTTCCAAACGTGAGTTGTCACCAAAATGTGATCAATGTAACCCGGCAAAAAGTGTAATGCCATCACCTTCTGGGAGAAAAGTATTTGAGCAAGAGTGGAAACCGCATGGCAAGTGAAACGAGGACGTTTGCACAGCTCATTCACATACTTGGGCCATCATGCAGGTACGCATCTCCGAGAAATCCGTGACCGGGATAGGTAGAACTCGAGCTAACGAAATCGATATGCGTGTTCCGTTCAACTGGGTCAGCGGATCATCGGTTGGATGCGTAGACGAAGGATATGGAAAACGGAGCCAATAGGTAACATTGTTATGTCCCAGACCAATGCTAAAATTCCATGGCCTTGGAATAAAACAATAATAAGGCTTGAGGAGGTATGTAAACTTAGGGAGTTCTGAGTAAACTTTCAAATGAGCAGCAAGTTAGAGACAAATGAGTAGCCAACTCCTTGACAGCAAAAGCCACATCTATGCATGCAAATACTGAAAAACATAGTATGCACCGATTCAGAAAGAAATAACAAGTAACATTTTAATAAACAAGCGGACAGGTTCGAACAGTTAATATCTACTTACCACCATCTCTCGGTTGATCAAATTATAAGTAATCGGAGAGTTGCTTAGTGCAAAGTTCAGTGTCACTCAGAATTTTTCACAGTTCTTTTTGACATATGGTCGAATTTTAGACAACCCCTTCGGAAGGAAAAATTAAACTCGAGTTGCGAGGTTGTTAAAGCCCATCAGTAGTTCAACCGCTTGCATAAGACGGGAGTTAATCCCGATCCATTTTCCGATGAGGCAACTACGTTGATCACAGTGCCACCGACCTCACCTTAGACACAGTCGAATTACTATATCTGAGTACTCGCACCTTCGCTTGTGAGTGACGCTCACGTTGTTTGATTGCGTCAAGGGTGAAAAAGCTGTGCTGGAATGTGAGTGGAGTTCAATTTACACAAATTGGCTGCACAAAAATCTGAAAGTAGGGGAAATGATTTCCATGTAAGCTGATATGGAACTGTATCCCTTAAAATAGTTACAAAAGTGAGATAACAAACTATTACCCGCATAGACTGTGAAGCGGAGCAGAAGTATTTCCACAGGCTTCAAAGCATATTGGTTTTTATACACAGTTTTCGACTTCCAAAGTAACAACAACGAGCCTCATCGCCTCGGATGGGTTTATTCCCTAGACCTTTACTACTGGGTTGCCAGCACATGCATAATTTATACAAAATATATGGCAGTTTCTTCCTATATACCAATACATTCGACAGCAATTGAAGAACTTACCAAGAGTGTATGTATAAATGAGTCAACTAAAAGGCGACACTATCACAATTGATAACTCTCTCATTCACTGAAGCAGGTCTGCACGCGGTCACTTATTTTATTTGTCTCATCTACTGAAGTCAAGATCCTAACAAACCCTAGCGACATCGCAAGCTGATTACTTCGTGAAATCTTTCGGTCACTGAACATCTCGCTGGATGTACCCAGCGAGATAGATACCCTACGAAAATTCTGAGTTGTTCATTCAATACTTCCGTTTGACATCATCTAATCGTCCGAGACAGTGATGGTCGAGTACGATAAGTTTATTTACGGACTAGTTATAACCAGACCAATTATGAAAAGTACTATTTTAAAAATCCTCCTAGAATATCTGCGGTCACTGCAACTCTGAATGGTGGCTCCATCCACAATGTCATTTGGTCAGGCTGATGGGCGTTCTTGTGTGTATGTGTGAGATAGATGGATAACACAGCTCACTCAGTATAGATATCCACAGAAGTGCAAGGTCCGCGTGATATTTGACCTTGGACGACGGCATACAGTGTAGTAGGTAGCAGGTTGACAACATGGCTAGAAATTTGACGAAGTACGCCTAGACCTGATTAAGAAAATACAAAATAATAGGTCATGTTTTCATAACAGCACATTGCACAAGCAAAAGACATGGCATAGTAAAACAATACAAGCAGAAAAAGGCGACGGTTAGATAATAAACTCGTTCGTTGGAATCACTGATAGTCTACAGGTTAGAGGAAACTTGAAATGATTATTTACACCTGATATTGTGTTGGGTAAGATTAACAGAACAAAAGGTAAAAAAAGGAGAATACATGAAGTTGTTTATCGCAGTGAAAATTAGGATCACTGGAATTTTAGATACAATGAAGTCAGATAAAATAATAATATGAGCGGATAATAGTATGACTTGAAACAACGAAATTTGAGCATTAAATTTAGAACTTCGCAACTAGCTGCTTGAAAAAGCGCTCCGTTTAATCAAATACACGATTGAAATATACATCGGTGCGACCGTTCCATGATGCAGACAATGACAAGTATTCCTTTTTGTAGTTGTCCTACTCCCCGTTAACCACCAGTGGTTGTCATGCGCGAAACAAATGACCTTCCTCGCTCTACCTCGTGCGAGTCAACACAGGGATCCTGAGGTTGAGTAAGCCAGTACACGTATCATCAATGGAGGAATTAAACGGGACAATGTATTCCGCAAATTCCATGTCGATAAGCACAGCATTGGATCTGGAAAGCGTCAAGTAACCTAACCCCGAACAGTAGGATCAATCTGAATGGTTGGAGTTTGAACCTGATACTTAAATTTTGGGAGGCAACGTCACTATCACTGTGCTAAATCGAGTTTAACTAACAACAATCTTCGGAACTTCGTAATACTTTATTTGTGAACACTTCCCAACAAAAATCTGTCTCAAACGCTGTGTCGTTAGGTGCTACTGTTGTAATTCCGAAATTTGACGCGCAATTCAAATCCAGCAAACGAGGTCCTCAAGCCCAGCCCTAAAATGACCCAGGCATTTGTAGGTGTATGCTATATTAGGGACGAAGAAAAGGGATTCTTGGTAAATGATCAACCATACGAGCATGTCAAGAGCGAATTAAAAAAGATTATGTTTGAGGAGTCTCATTAGTCACTCCGAGTACACTATTGAACAAAGCTTTCTGAGGCAGGTAACTTGAATCTATTGGCTAAGACTGAATGTTAAAAAGATGGGACGCCTACTCACCGCACTTTTATACACACGTTGGCTAAATATCCGCTCATTACGAGTAATTCAGTCATTTATTATCGTTACTGCGTATGTCCTAGTACCGGTCAGTCATATGGTCTTTGCCGAATGCTGCTCGCTCATCCAGCTAGCAAGCATCTGAACACACTTGACGGTATATTTAAAGCCAGGAGACGGAATGGTAAGTCATAATGTTTCCACGGTGTCATATGGGAGAATAAGCATGTACAGACTAAAGAGTTGATGATTCACCGATTCCATAGTCGTTCCAACAGGGCAAAATTGTGGTGTGGCACGTTATAAATGTGCTGTTATCACGCCAACTGTAAGGAGTGATTTAGCCGTGTTTGATCATGGAAACATCCCGGATCACGTTAACCTGACATCACGTAACGCAGAAATATAAGCAGACAAATAGAAGTGACATCGAAATACCTTGAAGTAGAAAAAGTGTAGAATTCAATTTAATTTCAGTCCTCAAAGTCAAGATAATGCCGATATCGACTTGTCCATAAATCCTGGTAGAAAAGTCACAGACCTCGCGTAAGGGAAATAGTGAATAATAATATTACGTTTCCAACAGTTGCATCACAATATCATGTAACATGCTGAATCGCATGTTAGCAGGATGTTGACACACTGTCCAAATGCAATCACAGTAACCAAAGTTAGTGCAAGTTGACAGCAAGCTATTGCAAGAGTCGGACTAGAGGCCAGAAACCAAGTCACAGAAGCAAAGTACAGCAAATAAAGCGATCCAAGCCAGCGACTTTTCTTGACCGATTTAAACAAAAATACACACTGAGAACAGCGAACCGGAGAGAATTGAATAGATTCAAAAGTTCTGTATTAGATTTATTGGTTACTTTTACAGATCTGAAATTATGGAGAGTGAAAAAGTGTTCGTTTGGACTGAAAAGTCGCATTATATGACCCTGTGGTAACATAATGTAGCATGAAGATATACAGTGCCTTTCAGCTGTCCAGATCAAAGAAGGTTATTTTTCGTGAGGGTCGTCAAGTGATGTCAACCAAAACGAACACTAAAAGCCAGAGTTTCTCCCAATCGAGGTCGTCGATTAACTAGGTCGTACGTAACACTTCATCAATGCTCAATTCTTTACTGCAAGATAACCTAGAACAACACATCATACGAAACTGGTAGTACGATACAAATAACTAATTGTCGGGTTTGCTTTCAAAAATTCTAACCATGTTCGTCACTCGGAGTCAAAACCGACAGGGGACTCTTCTTTGTATTCCCATTTTACTTCAAGAAAAGTGCAACGATTCGTGTCTGTCAGATGTTGGTATTATGCAGCATCAGCTGTAGATGATATTAGAATTGTCCTTTAAGCATCAGCAGAATGATTGCACATTCGGACGCGGCAAGAGAGTTCCTACGGAACCTGACCGCTGGGTGGCAGGTTAGTTAAGGCTGGCAAACAGTTAGATACATCGAAGAGAGCGAAATTAGTCTCACTACAGCATTAAAAATCTTCGCATGAAGCACAGAATTGGTTGTGATAAACGTGCCGTTTAGTAGTGCAGTGCGCGAATAATAGTTTTTATAATTCAGCAAAAAGTGTGGTCTATGTAAAAACATCACACATCTTGTCAAATCTGTCAAGAAAGCAGATCCGACAAATCTGCACGTCCACTTTCGATTTACAGTACTTCTAGAAGGAACACAGTTCAAGGCTATCCCAATAAGATATTGATCGGTTAAACTCAACTGCTAAATGTGACAAATGTTAGGATTAAAAGAGTATATTTTATCGATGAAGAGAATGACATGTACCTTGATTATTCTCACACGTGAAATTAATGTTCACTTTCTCGAATAACTTCCAAAATGGATCCTCCTGTGTTCTGTTCTGAAGCCGATTCTTACTGCGATATATAACTAATGTGTACAGAGTGGACTGAAACGAGATAGGGAGTCGAAAAGTTGAAAATTCAGTGTACACTCGCATAATAAAAATAGGTGTCTAAGAACACACGTGTACTAGCAAAAAGTAAAAAAATGCGATCGTGTTTGATAGTAAGGATAAACCTGGTAATTCGGGTGGGTGGTTTGGATGTTTGGGTATTCTGTGGGACTAACATTTAGAGTGCCAACGAGTTACCACCAAACAGCCCGCCGTTACCAGCGCACAGAGGTTTCAACCTTAAGATTCCAGTACTGATGCCGGTGAAGTTCAAAGAATGGTCACTCTTACAATCAGCAAAAGTCTGATGGAATATCACAGACCCCATTTTGCTGAAGACAAGTACACACTGCTCACCTCCTCAGCTGCATCATCAACCACTTAACCTGCTATAAAAATGGCGACATCCGAACTCAAATCAGAACCCTTGCCAGAAAACAAATTGACCCGAAAGCCTTGGTAAACAAATAACAACAATTAGTGAAATAGCGCATTATGGTCAGAAAAGACTGGACTGAGAAAAAATGGCTTACCTTGTTTTGCATCCAGTAATAGAAAATGAGTATAACCAGAGAGGAAGCCAAAAGAAAATAAAGTTGTCTCACTCCATTGCAATTCCATATGGATCGCCAAACGCCAGACTTCATTTGGATTGTAGGTGAAGTTATTACTATTCAACTGGCTTTGATGAGAAGATCGGATTAAGCTGAAAAACAGTAGCGGCACAGAAGGCTCATAAATATTCATGGAATATCTTGGGTTCAATTCGATGAACGACGATCTAGATAAAAATTTTAAGTGGCACTGACTAGTGCTTGAGACTCACGTAGTGAAAAGACGTCCTTCGGAGCAACAGATCTGAACGAGCCAGAGAACATTGTTGGAGTAGCTTATCACGATGAAAACGGCGTATATACACATATATATACGCCGTTTCCATCGCAATATACATAATATTATATATATATTTATAGTTACTATATATTTCCAAATATATATACATCTGTAAGTTCGCATTCATGTGGTTATAACCTGATATCAAGGTACACGTAAACAACTATCTCTAGACAAACCGACGCGTTTATATTTCTCCTCTTTCTATGTAAATATAAACGCCTTTGGTGACAGTTACATGGTTGTGTTGTGAGCGCAGTAAGCTGCGCGAAGCATCATAAATCTACGTTTGTATTGTAGCAACCCTATTCGTTATTGTCAACTATGTTAGAATTACGAGTGCCATTCGTACTCTGTTTGGTCCCAACTTTTGTATGTACTTAGACATTTGTTTGAACAAGTAGAGATACCGACAACTACCCCACGCACTCGAACGTACGACCCCGCTGCGTGCTCGCTTGTCGCTCCGCTCCGGTATTGTTTCGTCTTGATATTCGTTTACTCGCGCGTTGACCTCGCAGGTCGACAATATACTCTTTGTCAACCCCTTGTGTTATTCTCAACAGTTCGTCTTCGGTTCGCTTGATCCTACAAACTGGTGAGCCCGTGTAAGTCATATATTGTAGCATACATTCGAGTTCACTATTCCCCCCTCTCATATTACGTCTTTAGTGCACAAGTACACATTTATTTAAATTTTATATCTCGTTCGCATTCACTCGATCGCCATGGATATTACGGAGGCTAAGTCTGAAATTTCGTCTTCCGTATCACTGATCACTTTAGCTGTTCTGGCTTTCGGGGATCTTGAATCAGAGTTGTGGTTCGCCGTGTTAGAAATAGAGTTTTACAACCGACGTATAACAAGCGATGCAGACAAGTTCTCGCAGCTTAAACCATGCCTCTCCCGAGATATGTTAAATCTAGTTAGCAATATCTTGCTAGATTTAACATATCTCGGGAGAGGCATGGTTTAAGCTGCGAGAACTTGTCTGCATCGCTTGTTGTACGTTCTAGCGATATCTTGGTAGCTGTCACAACGAGACTGGACCTTGACGCGGTGTGACGGCTTGCGCATCTCGATGACCTATTGGGCTAATCTGGACGGTGTGGCCACCACACCGATAGAGTCACTCATGCCAGGCAGGCCAATAGGCCAGTCACCTGGTCCTCCAGGTTGGAGGTTGGCATCCTCTTTCGGAAAACGTACCAGTTCTGGTACACTGCCACCCACCCGCTGCCTTGCGGTATAGGCTTTTGAGCCAAAGGCTCTGGTTGAGAACCCTAATCGTTCTCCTGTCTAGGTCTGGGTGCCCTGGCAGTATCTCAGCCTACATACAACCATGAATAGTCACAACACCAATAATTCCATACTGCATCGGCCGTTTCGCAGTATAAACCGGGTCGCCCTATCTGCTGCATACAGCAGGGTGGATAGGCGAAAACATGCCACTGCTGACTCCTCCCCCACTGTCCTATCAAATTTAGCTCATAGACCCCTCCCGACCTCTTAGAAAGCTGTCTTAGTAGTTCTTA
>JTDE01004181.1:0-22986 GCA_014338405.1 Paragonimus skrjabini miyazakii
AGATAACGGAGATATTCACGTTCTACCGATTACACGCAGCGTGTGACGTACTGTTGGCCAGATTTTGACCAAGTTCAAGTTCAACTTGCACAGAACAAAATAGTTGTTGCCGATCAAGCGTCCAGAATATTTGCACCGGAATGCCAGAGAACAGCACCCAGAGCTGCAACTGTTACACCTGAACAGAGATTCACGGATTTTTCAGGTTCCGTTTTTCGACTTCGAAGCCCGTTTTGATTATTGAATAATCCATGTGGGCGAGAGGGACGATGGAAGGAAGGATGAGATAAAAATAATCGCAGACCCCAATGATTGTCTTAATGCACGATATTTGGTGTGGGCTTTCTTCACCGTACGAGGGATCTCAACCATGACAGACAGGACCGACTGGTAGTGATACACTTACTGCAGCGGGCATAAGCGAACCCTCTAGTTACAACCCCAACTCCGTCCCCTCTTAAATAAGATCACCAGAATAGCATACTTTCGTAGTTATGCCACCACAGACGTACTTCGCCCTCAGCTTCCTTTAACAATGCAGGCATTCAACCGACTGGTGAGACCTTTTCTAAACAGCAAGGAACACACCTCGGAGTCGGCTGTTTGCTGGATCCGCACATAAGTTGTTATGTGTTGTCAAGTGTATGCGTAACATCAACTTGACTTGTACCACGGAACAAAATAAAAACAAAACTTGTTTGTTTATATCAATCAGTGTGTCATTACATCTTAAAATTAACAAATACCGCAGAAGTAAATTTGCGTTAATCGCTCTAATAAAACTGTATAACGCTGAACTCAGAGAATCATGGAGACCTTAATGGCTATTACTATTTCGTGGTATATTTCGAATCATTCTGACTTTTACTAGTGGTAGTTGCGACTGTACTGTACACTGCAGTCTCATGCTTAAGCATTTGTGAGAATGTATTGATGGCAATTAGTAATTAGGTTAACGTAATGAGTCGTTCTACTAAGGTTGAAGTATGTAATTCAAACATGTGTATGCATACATGCACATACATAGGTGTGTTGTATTCCGTTAAATCAAGGTTTATACCACTATAGTGGTATGGTGGTGTTATGGTAATGTAATTTTTCCAAAGCCACTTTTTCCGCGGCTCGCATGTGAATATGCTTACGCATTATCATATACACTAGGTACACGTATACGTATACATATCTGTATGGAAAAAAATATACTTTTCTTTTTATTAAAGGGGTTTAGCTAAACCCTAGGGTTTTTAAAAACCAATTGATGCTGAAAGGGTGCGAGAGAAGAATAGCGACTCTTAGATAACCCGAGTCCGTATGTTGTACGATGTGTGAAGTACACCTAAAAATAATAGCTCGTATTGTGCATAGGGTCGTCAGAACGTTTGCTTGTCCGCTCGGAGCATGCCAGTGCGTTGGCTGATTTGCGTGTTTGTTAGATTATGCCTATTAATAACATTATACACACTTTTGGTTCGCGCGCTCGATAGCTGGATTTTTAGCCGTTCTAGTTATTATTGCTCTTCGGAGTCGTATAGTGGTTCATAAGACCGACTGTAACTTTTGTACAACACACGGTGGTTTCCTGCTTATTCGTATTTTTCTTTCGCGTCTGATTCCTATTGTGTGTGTGTGAATTGACAATTTAGTGCACGTACACACTAGACTGGTTGAGCATGACGCGACTATAGACGTTTTCCTTAATGCAACTGACGTCCAAGCCGCACCATTTTGGGGAGTATTTGTCGGGGCTGGCGCACTTAGCTGAGTATCGCCTTCTGTTTCCAAAGTATTACGACGAAACTAACGAAGTTTCATCATATGACTGCCTTATATAAAGAACGGGGTAGATGACATTCTGCATCTGCCTGACTCACACAATCCGTACGATCAGCTTTCTTAGACTGTTATTAAGCGCATGGGCCCATGTGGTTGTCAACGCATAGCTCAACTAATTAGCACCACCAGGTTAGTCAGTCAGAAGCGTTCACAAGTTCTTCGTCATACAGAATGCTTGACCGGTTCCACACAGTTTGAGGAATTATTCATGCGGGGACTCTAGATTCACCGCCTGCCTAGAGTTATACAGAATATCTTTAGCTCCATTTCTAAAACAACGCTGTCGCAGTCGACCGAAGCCTCCGACCACGTCCAAAATGCTTATGGGAAGCTGATCTCCCGAACATCCGCGCCAGTATCAGAAGAAATAGCACCAGTAGGCAGTCATTTAAACGAGCTCACACGTTAGACCTGGGTACTCAGCATGCAATGCTCACACTCGTGTGCCTCGTTCCTTACCCCTCACCGATGGGCATCTCATTCTAATTCCTGAAGTCGATGGGTGCCTACAGCTACTGTCTGTCCTAACCGGTTAGGACAGACAGTAGCGGATGATACCGGTAATGGCCATTACTGGTTTAGCAGTTTTTGCTCCAAGCCGAGTCTGACGACACAGGTGCAGTCCATTTTGCCTAGATCAAACCACAATTGTTTGTGGCCAATTCTGATGTACATTAAACTTGCATCCCCGCCGCATTTTTCGACTAACCTTCTCTGTATCAAACATCTAAATGCCAATAATTGGGGTCGATTTTTTGATCATTTTGATCTACTAGTCGATATTCAACGCCGTTGACCAGTTGGTCCGATAATATGGCTGCCATTGGTTCCATTTACTGCAACAACGTAACGGATACTAACGCTTCACTCGTTACTACGTCCCCTAGTGTTTTTCTGGCAGTCGACCTTGTTTCCGCTGATTATTAGTACAGTACAACATCATGCTGTCATTATTGCCTCGGTGGTGTTAGCAAAAACTACAACTGAGCTTTCAAAAACAACAAGGTATCTAAAATTTACTGTATTTCGCACGTTCAAAACATCACGACTAGCTTTAATGGCTCCTTGTTTTTGGGAGTTTATCCGGTTCATGCTTAACACAAGATCCTATTTGCTGCGGAAGGCAGTGATGATAATGCCACTTGGCCTGGGAAAATTTCTATGCGTATCTTCTGATCTCAGAAACACCCAAGCGATTTGTAAACAACATCACAAGATATTTGCATTCCGTCCATTCCTATATCGGCTATCCCCTCTTGGCAATTCCTTCAAAAGAAAGGCACCGAAATCACCTACGACAGCTCTTTAAACGAGTTGCGGCATTCAACGTTACTGTTAATGCGCACAAGTGTTTTGACCAACCGGCAGTCGAGTTTTTAAAACGTCACGCCGATCAGCGCGGCATACGACGGCTAATCGACAGAGTACAGACCATTTGTGATTTTCCGCGTCCTACAGTGCTCCTTGTTGCCTGTCGTTATAACGGCCTGATCAACCACCACGGTCGATTTATTCTCAAATGTGCACAGCTTATGTATCCATCGACCCAGTTACTCTTTGACCGTGCCATTGGCAATGCTGAGTTAAAAATTGTAGCCATATGCTCCCAAATGGTATCATAGAAGCGCTGTCTGTTGCAGCAGTAATAAACTATTCTGAAGTCAACGTCACTCACATTGTATCCATGGATGCATCCTGCATATCTGTTGGTGCTGCACTTCAGCGGTTTGTCGGTTGACTCTGGAGACTGCTTACGTTTTCCTTTATTGGCTTACTACTAAGGGAAACCACATGCAACGCGTTCGGTCGCGAGTTATTAAGCACCTTCTAAGCTACTTTTCAGTTTTGATTTATCATCATAGGTCATCATTTCTTGCTTTTGATAGGTCAAAAACCACTATCGTATACTTTCTGAAACTCTTATCATCGCTATAAGCTCCGAGTAATGTGCCATCTTGGTCTCCCTTCAGAGTTTTCCACAGATATACAAGTTTCCGGCAGGGACAACGTTGTGGCCAATGCCGTGTAACGTGTACCCGAACTTTTTGGTTCCGGTGCTATCGACTTAACAATTATGGCGAAGGTACAAAATACAGGAACCAACTTTTGCGCGTCATACCAGCAGCCGTAATTACGTCCGGCGGATCTACCATTACCGGCTGCAGCCGGGAAGGTTTTGTCCAACACCTCTATGGCACGCCACTTTCCAGTTGTTTTGTTAGCCTCTCGACGTCGCGTGTATGCTATTTTACAAGATATTGCTCATCCTAATATCCGGACCACTGTTAAACTCATATTTGACGGGTACATCTGATCCGGTATGCAAAAGGACCTTCACGCCTGAGCACGATACTGCTCATCTTGTCAACAGGTTAGGGTCCACGGTCACGTGTCAGCCTCTGTTTGCCGGCATCTTTCGACTACCGCCCATCCTACCCATCCGTATGCCCACATACCATACCTTGTACCACATTATGGTGCAAGAATTTATATCTTAGCGACAATATAACGTTTTGGGGGATGACCAGGGATCCTCCCCATACCTGACGCCTACTGGAAACTAGTAACGCACGCAAACGGAATAGTCGAACGTTTTTCTCGACACTAAAAATCAGACCTTATCGCCGTTGATGCCATCTGCCGAAAGGAACCCTTCCAATTATTTCCGGTGGCGAACTTCTTTACGACCAACCGATGAATCGTCCCATGGATTATTTCTTGCCCATCACAAGAAATCTGTGAAACTATGTTTCCCACACCATGCAGTTGACATCACATGTGCGTCGCTTTCGAGAAAAAAGACACAAAATGCTTAGTTCACTGACGAGTAGTCGGTGATTTGATAAATTTCAAGTTGCACATCACCCACAACTGTCGCATTCCCATTGACTTTTCAATCGGCCCCTTTCTAAAAGAATCACTAGACTCACGTTTCGCTCTGACTGGAGCTCATCAGCAGTTCATATCTTTGCCACTGCCGGGACTAGAACTCCGGTCACTCTCCGAACACTCCGGACTGACTGGAAAGTCTTTCAGAATGCGACAGCTGCGACCAGTTGTGGGTGGTGTTCAACTTGAACGTGTTTATTTTCGAGGACATCCACGACTTCATGCACTTGTTTATTAACGCGAGTGGTTCACGATGCACGTTCGGGGAACTTTTCGGAATTTCCTTCAGGGTACTTCAACGGGAGGACACAAGGTATTTGAGACACGGTCAGGATAGCTCATTCGAAACCTGCCTACTTCGAGAGAGCTGAGGAACCCTCTAGAACTGTTCTTTGTCCTGTGGTCAGGTCGCTAATCGCTTTCAAACAGTCTCGTTTCACTACATTGCGACTACCAGATGCCAATGGTTCATTATCGACGCCAGCATTCACTACAGCACGTTCGGGCTGTATGGTGCACCCGACTAAACATCCTACGCGAGACCATATTTTTGGGTGGCATATCTCGTTCCGTTTTAGCAGCAGCAAAGCGTTTGCTGAAACTACTTAAGACAAGGGAATTTGATTTGCCAAAACAGAAACGGTTTAAAATTTCATAAAAGCTTTTGTTTCATTCTCTTGTTTCCTACGTTTTATCAGATGAGTTTGCTACTTATCCTTCTTGAAGTCACATATTTTTGCTTTGCGCAATTGTTCGCCTGTCTACGTCCTGCTGTAACCTTTCTCCAAAGTTCGAACACCTTTCGTGCAATCGATGTGCCCCCAACTTTAAGATCTTTATGTGCGAACGGTTCAACGACTTCCTCATCGGCTTAGACTGCTTAAGAGCAGGCACTCTAGCAAGAGGTCGTTCAAGGCTACTGACATTACTGTTTCTTCACCTGCAACGTCTAACAGTTGCAGTACCAACTGCAACCTGATCGAATGTCAGCCTGCGCGACATGAAACACACCAAGCCTGAGGTGACTGACCTAAGTTGATGCACTGGTCGATCGAGTGTATATATTCTTAGTAATTCTCTGGGGGGCGCCTTACAGTGACCTGGAGACAACCCTAGCCAAAAATGTTTAGTGTAACTTAAACTCCTGTTGTAGCCCCGAACACGTCTACTGTGCACAGCCGTGATCAGAATCGGACAGCATTTCGTTATTCATTATACTCTCAGACTAGGCAGTCTTCTCACTGCCAGGTGAGTCAATCTGTTGGGACGTTGACACCTGGTGGTGTTCCCCAATATAAAACCCCATCTTCTGTTGTCTTGAGAGTCAGACTTTGAGTCAGAAACTAAGTATGGTGCCCCTTTGGCCAACCACCTTCTGCAGCATAAACAACCAGGAAATATTAAAAATTATCGTTGCTCCGGTGAACCAGTCCACCAAGTTTCACCGTCCTTCTCCTCTGCTACTATCTGCTATCATGTTAAGCCAAGAAAACGGATACAAATTAACGCTTTTAGCGTCCCAAATTTTCGAAAATTAGGCCAATGACCTGATGTGATGAACACCTTCTCGACTCTAGAACTGGATATGTGCTTGGTCTTTTAAAAGTGATTTTGGGATTCTAGCATTGTTATTTACTTGAGTTGGCTCTAAGGTAATGCCGTGAGTCAGCGGTTAATTCTCAGAGTCTCTGGTGCCGACGAAACCCAACCTCTCGTTCAGGCTGAAGTGTTCTATTGCGGAGCAGAACATACACGGCTGGACGCTAGTGAAATGTCGTCTGTGTGTTATCGGACTGAGAATGTCAGTCAAAGTTTGTCGAAACCGATTTTAAAGAGGCAGTTTATTGATCATTTGCATATGCTTTAAAAGACAATAATTTGGACATTATCAAGAATGGCTTCTGCAGCGCTATTTCTGATCTTCACAACCAGGTAGACAACACTTACCAACCGGGCTCAGCGGAACGGTCACGGCTTTCCTAGCTCTTGATCACATCATCGTTTGACCATCATACAGTCTTTCCAAACTATCGGTATTTACACTGAATCACGCACAATGTTACAGAGGCTTGGGTGGCATGTGGAGTACATTGGCCAAATAACGGAGACTGTGCGTTTTCAATCTCTTGGTTACCATTCGTGAAAATATATACTTCTAAAACACGCTCTGACGGTCTGTCACCTTACTTACAAAGTCAGCCCATTTGATACATATAGCTTTAACGAATTTTCGCAACCGTAGATTACACGATCCCTATTTACCTCAGGCTAAACCAACCGGTTGAAAACTGCTGTACCGTGATTATAAAAGGTTTACCGTCGTATTTTTCACCATAGCTCTTGCCATATCTTATTATAATCCTCGTTAGTGCTAAAGTCTAATGAAATTGCACAGTCATTTCCACCTTACTCAGACTCGCTTTTTTGTTATATACTTTGTGGGCGTCAAAATAGTTGAATTTCATGTGATGCATTTCGGTTTTGCCACAGTTGTTATGATTGGTTCCGTCATAGCCGAGCAATTTATTTGGTATAATAAGTTTTTTAAAAAGGCTTCGTCATAGGTCTAATGACAGCTTACATGAGAGTGGGGAACCTGTGGCATCCTTTTAACAAAACAGTTGGTAAGTTTCGAATGTCTGTGACTAATATAATCTTCTATACGGCTGATCTCCTGAAGCGGACTGTTTGTGATAGTCTTTCGTCTTTATTATCACCGAAAGTGATGCCAGCTAGTAATGATGACTTTCTGGTGTTAGGCATGGAGTGTGTTGTTGACATTTCCTAGAGGTTACTCTTGTAACCTTATCAGTACAAAATTAGTGTTTTCTGAAATTTGGATTCCAGACGGATTCTGCCAATAAGTCATTCACTGCTATTTTCTCATATTAGTGAAACTGTGGTGAACCTAATTTTGGTTTGTTAATGTGTCTACCTACAACAGATGTGATATATACACTTCTCTATGTGTTTTCGAAATATAACTAGTTAATTTCTTTCCCATATGTTTAGGCTGAAATAATTCGAGCATCCAACAACAAATGACTGCTCATGCAGATCCGAAGTCTTCATTGCCCTCGAAATCTGATTCGTTGGATTCGAACGAAAGAAAACTTAATGCGACGGCTTGCCAGTTAGTAAGAAACGTGTTACATTCGTTGGAAATAGACTCTCCTTACTCATCTAGCACATCTTCATCAATTCCGACGGAAATCGTTGAGCCAAAGCCCACGGTAGTTAGCGTCGACTCCAGGGGTACTGATCGCCCAACTAATCTAATCTTCGCTTCCAGCGCATCCATGATGCCTACGAATGATGCAGCAGCTGTTCTATCAGAACCGGATGAGCCTAAGTACTCGTCCCCAGGATCGAACAGTGTGGATCCGTTAGGTATTTCCGTTGATCGCAAATGTCCGTCACATTCCAGAATATTTGCTGACTTGTTTCCCACAGATATTTTTCAAAAACCTGAAGCATTTCATAGCATTTATAGAAGTTGTGGCGTTGGAGCTGCTTCACCAAACTCTCCGCCGATTGGAACCACTGTAACTGATTTCCAAAACTTGTCATCAACATTCACAAATCCATCGGGATTCTCAAAGCTAAGTTACTATTCCACTACTAACATACCACCCATAACACAAGTACAAGCGGTATCGAATTGTTCACCACTGGGAGATGGTAGTGCAGTAAAGTTAACTATACCATTTCAAATAGCTGATCCTATCGAAACATTGAACGACCTCAATAGGAAACTGGAACCGTTTAGCCAATCATTGCCGAGCTACACACCTTCACGCGCTTTTATGCGGACTTTGAACCAGTCGCTGATTGAATTCTATCCTCATTGTTCTACGTCATCTACATGTGACCGACGTTCATCTGATCACTTGATAAAGCCAGATTGGTTAGCTGGGATTAAAATGGAGACTAAGTTCGAGTCCGTTCCCAAACTTGCGCTACCTGTTAGTCCGGATACCTCCAAGCCACTGTCTAATTATCATGCTACGCGACGAAGGCCTCCAATGAGGAAGCGCACGAAGTTTGAAACAACTTATATGTCCAAGTGTACACGAAACGCGTTGTCCTGGTGGCAACCGTTGACCCAACACCCGTCCAGCTCACCTCTACCGGAACCACGAAGAGACGTGGCCCAACGAATTGCGCTGGATCAACGCAAACGAGAGGCTCGCGTTGCCAAGGCCATTGCCGCGGCGGAGCGAGCAGCTAAAGCTGACCGAGCTAAAATGTTTGATCATGTGCGAAGTAAAGCAAGGAGAATCCGGAGACTGCTCGAGCCAGACGATAAAGAGGAACATGGGTTCCAACAACGTTGTAAAAAATGCAAGCTACTCATTCCTAGCTCGTTTCCATCGTCCAAATTTGCGAAACCTCAGTTTTCAATTCCTAGTGGAGGAAATGCTGTTGAAGAATGCAATAAAACTACTTGTACGGTAAGTCTTTTGTCACCACAAAAATCCATAAATAAACACTTATTTTTCTTGAATGATTCATACTTTTCTCAAGGCCTGAAGGCGCCCAGGTTGATTGTCCACAGGTCCGTCAGTTACTTAAGTAGGTGACTAACATGGGCATGGAAAGGTTGTTTGTCATAAACAGGAAACAGACAATTCGTCTTGGAAGTGCGCGGACTATTTCAAACCTAAGCTACTGTAAAGCGTTGAAGTGGCCGTTCGTTTTTGGCCTGCGACCTTTAGGTTCCACAATAATCCTACTCTGTCGAATGATTAAGGCATTGAGTGTCTTATCAACAGAAAGCAAAACAAAATAAGGCTTTTATTCAGATCTGCTCCTGTTAAGATCAGCCACCCAATCATACTGACCATTGTAATGCACACGTAACTGAATACAGTCAGTTTCACAAACTTATTAATATCATAGCTTTCTGTAACTTAAGGCCCACTCACGACAAATCACAATATCGTTGCTACCCTCAGATTATTTATAGTTTACTGTTTTACGCCTGTGACTGAACATAATAAGTGAAACGTCGATATCTTGCTATGCGCCCCTTCCATCACTTGTTCTCTGTTTATCTGCCGATGTCGGAAGCAGCATTTTTTTCAGAATGGCTGAATTACGGTGGTTTTAAACGGTTATATTGCCTGACTGGGGAGCTGTTCCAGTCTTTTTGATTGCCTTGTCCTTCCATTATCCTGCTCATACTAGCCACTACCTCACTCTGCATTTTCGTCGTCGTATTGTTGATGTTTGGGTAACTGGTCTGATACTCCTTCAGACCAACAACTGTCACATTAGTTAATATTTTGTTCAGATGGATCAGTTACATCACATGACATCAGTATTTTCATTTCGATTTGTCTGTGCTTGAGGCGTCATTTGAACCTCACAAAAACGTAGGCAGTTGGCCGTTCGCACGAAAAATCTCAGACAAAGCACTTCCTCATCCGCCCAGTAAACTTTTGCACAACTGCAGGGCCAAAAATCCACCCGAATCCACTCATCAAACAGGAAACACGGATAACAAACGCAACTAATCAGCCGCTAGATTTAACCATAACGCTCAGACTGGTACCGCTAGTCAACCAAACACGGACAGCGTGGTTCATCTCACACAAAATCACATCATTGAATCATGGCCCCACTCTGCAACACGTGTGTGTTTGTGAAGTGCGTCACAGCTGCCTAATAGCTTGCCTTCCATACAAACATTTTCGTCACAATAATTTGTGTATATCGATTTGTTTGTCCTTGCCGTTAGACTCCTTATGATACCGCATCCTCTACAGCTCTTCACGGTCCAACCTACTTTTTGTTGTCAAGTGCCCGATCATCACAACAGGTGCAGGTATGACACTCCTGGATCGAATACATATGGTTGTTAAACGTCGTTGTAATGTGCGCAAGGATGTCGAAAAGTTGCTGAGCTTGGTTGGAGTATGTCTGGAAATAGGGGGACCTCAATATGGTTATTCTTGAAAAACGCCAGTTTACTCCGTCAGTGGTTGTTTTACATGGAAGACGTTTGAAACCCTTATACATCTCTGACAAATGTTATGTTATTCTTAAACGTGCAATATTTCTAACATTTGGTAAGCTTTGTGTAAGGTGTTCACTTCTGTCTGCATATCACATGTTAGCCGCTTGTCAAAACTGGTTAAGCTTTGTCATTATCGTCACTGCGTATTGAGAGGTTACTGGCGTTGTGATTGACACGCTGGTCTCACAAGCATGAGAGCCGGAGTGCAAATTTCGGCCCGGACGAGGATATGCAATACTGATGAGTTCTAATAAAAGCGAAACTCGAGTCTAGTGTTGTCCTTTGAAGTGGGCCATCCGAAAGGCTTATCTAAATGCGAGGACGGTGATCGAATGTGAGTGATGTTCTATGTGAAATTATAATGTCGTTAATCGGTGTCAAGCGGTTAACAACAAACAAGTACAGTGCTCTTCTACGATAAACTTCTCGACAAGGGATACTCACGTGAGTGAGGCAACACAACGAGATTCGAAACTTTTGTATTAGATACTTTCCTTGTTGGAAGTTGCTACCGGTGTCATAGGAGATACGTTTTGGGGGTCAAATTATACATTCACCCCAGGATGTAACTGTACAACAGTGTTGTTGGATCAAACTCATTGATTCCGCACTAACCGCAGGGTAAAGCAGTCTTCATACATAAAATCAGGTTAGCAATGAACGCACGGAACCAGTCTGAGACTTTTTCAGCGTACTAGAAGAATGAGCACGATGCAACGTAGTTTTGAACTTGGAACCAAGTGGACATTACACTGGTAACGTGACTTGTAGTGACTTGTGAGCGGTTCTCTTTGGTGATGTCTCACTGGAAAACAACAAACGAAGCGTCCACAGTTTGATTCGTTCAGGTCACTCGTGCATAATAGCTTTGTGTGTATAAAGTAAGTTTATCCAGTTTACCGATAGTGGTGAATTTTGTTGTTATATCACCTCAATAACTGAGGTGAGCCACCGTCAGGTTTTCTGATAGATAGTACATACTGAAGTATTCTCTAGTCCGCAAACAACCGTGTCGTTACATAAGAAACATGCTGGGTGGCCTAACACTGCCTAGATATTCCAACTTTCTTTTAGTTCGAAACGCTTACGGATATTATTGCCGTTTATTTCAAGGTGTGCTTTGAGATGTTTGTATGGACGTCACAACAAATGGAATGCGAGTATCATTCGATAATGTGTATTCGTTTACTTTACGGTATGTAGTACAGTCTTGACAAGATCCCAGTAATAGCCGTGAGCGTTTGAAATGCTCGACGGTTTCCACGAAATAAAGTTGTTCCATGTGACTGGAATGCCTGTTCTTAAGAGAAATCACTCCCATAGAAGTAAAACGCTATACCCTACTTGTTTGGGCGAACGTTGTGTGGCCAAACTGCCCAACTTACACCGTACCAACATTGTCGCAAATAGTTTTCGGATTTGCGTCCAATTTTGTTACAGATTTACAGCAAGAAACACAGAAATGAATAGTATCTCATAGGGCTGTTCATAAGTTACACGTTTTTTGTAGACATGAACTCTGATTACTTAGCCTAGTAGCCATTTCTTAGGTGAAAACTGCTTCCAGAACAACTATTTTGCCACAGATTTTAGATTGATTTATTTTTATACCTTTTGACCCTTTCTGACCATTTTGACTTGTTTCAGATAACATTAATACGTCAAATTACAGTTGTTTGTGATGAGTGAACTGGCCGTTTTTGAAGTTTGACATGTGGTTCTTCGGGATCTTAAATCCATTTTCTTCTCTAAGTTAATACCTAGCGTTTGTATGTGTGTTTCAAGGTTCCGTCTTACAGTCGTATCAACAGAGCTACGGCTTCCTTTGCAACCAAATTAATTAATATCCAGGGTTAATGAATATTTACATAAGTTTCAAAGCTTCACCTAACTACTAGGAAATGTTTTGAAAATGACACACTTAAACTGTTTATCTTTGATTGCCATTCTCAGTTATTCCTTCGAATAGAATTACAATTAACAAATCTACTTAAACTAGTAACTTTTCAAGCCTTCATCGTCAAAAATCCCTAACCAACTTGTTTGTGGAGTGACATCTGGGACAGGTAATTGCATATCATTTCAAATTACTAAAACGGATCCAGTCTGGTATAGCTATCTATATAACAGAGACATTGTTTATATTACTGATGAGTAGTCGGGGATTTAGTTTGTTTCAATTTGAACATCACCCACAGTTGATCGCAGCTGTCGCATTCCCATAGACCTATTGACTGTAACAAGCTCGAAGGCCCAGGCTTCATTGATTGCCAAACACATTTTAGCAACCGGTCACCTAGTTGACCCTGTAAAATCGTTCAGGATATTGTTACATAATCGCAACCCGAAACTGTTAGCGATTAGCGAGGCAGTGCTCATCAAACAACATCGACCAGTTTTGTGTGCACAGAAGGCGCTGACGCAATCAATCTCCTTGCCGTGATATAGATTGAACTATTAGAGCGTGGAAGGTCAGAACTATGTGGTTGGTTTGTTGAATTGCTGTTGCTGTACGCAGTTTTTATAGAAATGGCTAGTTTTACGTTGGCGACTGATGAGAGTAAATCGAAATGTTAACCTCTCGCGATATGTCTTCTCTCTGTTTTGACTATTTATAATGTTTGTGATGATGCCCGTGTTCTGTTGTCCTATAGAGTTGATGTTATCTAGGAACCTGACAAGTGTTCATCTAACTACTCTGCAAATGAGTTCTTTTAGGCAGATGATTTATTTAACAAACTCAGCAATTCAATTTATTCCACGACTTGATGATGATACTAAATGATCAATATCAAATTTGTTCAGAATAACGTTACCACGTGTTTTCTTCGACCAAACGTGATCACTACATTTGACCACATGATATCATTGAAGGGACCAAATCAAAATTATATTTGACAACTTTTGAATGACTGATTTCACAGGTCTGGTTAACTTAGTGATGTACCGATATTTTTCAGTCAGGATTTGCTTTAATGATCAACTTTTTACAGCATAAATTTGCACTTAATAGCTTAGCTAACATCAAAAATCGATTGCCCGCAAGCCCTTTAGAGTGTTTTCAATACGTACTCAATCAATGACAGTTGACCCGAAAATCTCAGTCACATCTATCACGGATACATTTATTGCGAGACCAGTGCATCTAGTGGATTGTTCTACACATTAAACAATGCGTTGTCTTGACATTGACCTCGGCCTGAACTGTAGGCTGGCCTACGATTGGTTGTATCACAACAATAAGCTTAATTCGCAAAGACCTAATCATTAATAAGCAGTTGGAGTGTGAGCAGTACGTAAATAGTTCCCCTAACTTTGTGATCTTCACCTTTGGACAATTCGCCACGCATTGTGATCTTCTCCATTGTTAACGCAAGTTTGGACGATGTGTGAGAGCGGATATAGTTCGTTCCAGGGTGTAACTGATAATGACTTCGAAAAATCACTTCAGAATACATTAATACTGTCTCCTGTATCCGCTCCTCAGGCGTTCACAGTGAGCGCCATAGTATCACCTGCAAAATCGGGTACATTCTCCTGTCTGGATACCGAAAGTGAAACCATTGATGATTACTCTGACTTGGAATCCAGATGGCAGGCGTGTGCGTCATTTAAGCCGAACCCAGCTCAGCAAACACTCTCATCCAATTCCGTTACTCCAACACCAATGAATGATTCTAAGCATGCAATATTCACCGATTCGTGCGCAGTCACCATACCGGTTAGCACATACTCAACACCGGAGGACTTTTCAAACAAATTCGATGAACTACAGCTATCTAAAGAGCTGTTAACAGAAACGTTCGTCTTACCAACAAAATGTGGTCAGTTTTCCAACGAAAGCTCTGATTGCTTCTTAAAGCCTGATTGTACGGTACAGAACAAATGCAAGTCTGACAATCTTGCTACTAGAACAAAAGATGGCCACGTTAGAACCATTGACAATCCGGCTCAACTATCGTCCACAGGAACGGATGCAGTGGTTTCTTCAGCACTGTATTGCGAGCCATTAGACCAATCTAACCGACCGGATAACTGGGCATACATCACTAACCCTGGGTACCACACAAAGTCGGAATGCGAGAATCAGGTGAAAATGCACAAATCCACCGACAATGTTTTGTTACTTCAAGCTTTGGGGAGTGCCGATCTGCAGCGATTACTTTTAACTGTTGACGAAGAAGATGAATTCCCAGAAGAACAAGGGGAATATGAGACAGTACAGCTAGCGACAAGAAAAAGTGTTGAAAATGTCAGAGTGCTTCAAAATGCCGCTGTACGTCGATCGCCTAAGTTTACCTATTCAGACTGTTGGAATGATGTGAACAAACAATCGAACATTCCGACCAAACTAAACAAATGGGAGAAAACTCGAAGCTTGGAATCCTTTCCATCAATGGATAATTATCTCATGTCAGAACAAACAAAGCACACTTCGTTGAAATCAAAAAGACTCACTGATATTCTGAACAAATATCGCTTTCCTTTGGAACAATTATTGATTGCAATAAAAAGCAGATTGAAGTTTAACAATCAACCCGTTGTAACAGGACTGAATTCCAATCAATTTCGGTTGAACAAATCATTGACTTCAATTCCATTGGTAAAATCCACATTGAAATGGCAACCGAACCACAGGAATAAATTTTCCACCATTGAGGTACTGAATGGTAAAAATGTTACATGATTGCACCTTAATGATTTTATGATTACCGATTCTTGCTAGCGCTATTTTTAAATCAGAAAGCCTACTATGTGATAGCGCGACAGTTGAATGAACTGATTAAAGTAATCAGCGCTATTCTTGTACAAGTTTCGAAGCTCACAATGTCCACTGATAGCTTTTCTTCATACATCAAAGGTTTTTGTTGATCCTCCAAGACAGACAACCCGACACTAAGGCAAGACTTTTAATTCATCAACAAATAACTTGTTTTAGTGAACCATGAACAAAATGAATGAGTCCACTGTTTCGTACATTCTAGAAAAATGCCACTAGTTTGCTTGGTATTTGGGATGAACTTTCACTTAGCAAATTAGGCTGTTCTAACCTACGTATGTGAGTATTTCAGGGTTTTTTACCGAGGAAAACTTTTATTATGAATCGATGTTGGTGTTCTTCCATGCGTTTGCTCAAACCGTCATACCATAACTGGTTTGGTCCTTACTTAAACTCCTCGGACTATAATCGATCGGGCACAACTTGGAACCGCTTACCTGTTGGTTACCAACCAAACCCGGTAACCGCTAGACCATCGCTTTCACGAGCATCTCCGGAAACAGAATGAATAAACCATAATCGAACCTCGATGCTAGTGACACCCACCGATTCCCGTTAACCAGCACTGTTAAACGAAGTAGAGCTGTTACTTAACAAGCAAAATCTCACATGCAGATAGTAGCGTGTTACAGCTCGGAAGCTGCACACTTACGACAAACGTGCACTGAGCTGTAAACCACAATACACTAGGTATATATCTGTACAAATTATGGACCCTATCGTTTATCGTATGTAAATCACAGTAAAAAATGTATCCAGTGTCGCTTGACTATGGACGCCTTCCTTGGTGGTGGGATTTTTCATTAGCAGTCATAAGCCGTGCTCTAGTTGAATAACGTTTCACGTTTGTGCGTTGAATATAGCCGAGATAGCGTATGCGCACACAGACTGGCTCGTGCGACTTCAATTCTGTTACATTTTCACTGTGGTTTTTGACAAGGTTTCCAATCAATAATCTCCGCACCTATTAAATTTCACTTTAAACCGCTAAAACCACCAGCTTGATGTCATGAGACTAAGTCAGGTCAATAGTACGTTTTATGTACCATGAGAAATCATTTTTCATCTTTATCTGCAGCTGTTCGGCATCTTTTCTTGCAACAGATTGAACTAGTGACAGATATTTGGAAACCAAACAGGGTCAAATTACTTTCTTAGCATATCAGGTATACCCAAAGTGTTAACCGTCAATCAGTCAGAGTACACATGCGAAATCCGATTATGTATGCGTAGTATTTTGTCCAAACACTCAAGTGCCCATGGCCTATGCTACGGTAACAAGTTAACATTAGTAATCCAAAATGATTTCAGGTTCACACAACACTAGCGCTCACCCAATCTACTCCTGACTATCAGTTCCACATTTGTCGTGTTGTATTCGATCTGTAAACGTAACATTTGAATTGTCACATGTTAACTACTGGTGTTTTATTTCTTACGAATCAGACTTTATGCTTGTTCACTACTGATGCTATAATTGTATAATGTCTTGACGTTTGTTTCATCGATCATCAACATCCTTGAGCACTTTAGCAGAAACTTCTAATTTCGTACTTTTTGTCACAATCTTGACTGATAGATCATTAGATGAACACCGCTAAGCTGCTGTGCTGATTACCAACTGAATAGACTTATACAAGTTTAGTCAGCCAGTTACATGCGCAGCACTGATAGGTTGGTTACCTGACCCTTCACACGTTTTATCAGTATGCAAGGTCTTATTAATCAAGCCGTATGTGAACGGAACGCGTGTACATCGCTTAACGTTTCTCGTCAGTATGGATGAAGCGTCCAACATGCTGAACCCTTATCAGAAGCAGCAATCAGCATTCACCGATATACGTTCATTTAGGTTACAGATAGTTTAATTAGCTAATCTTTCTGTGCTGCTTTGAAATACATGATCAACTAGTCAACTCATACATGTGTCGTAATAATGTAGCGGAAGGTTATCTATCCCATTTTTAACGGTGACTCGTTTCGAGTGGACTGCCCGCTTTGCCTAGGGGAGGGTGAATTACATATATTATTTGGCTTGCAGGCCAGTCGAATAGCTTTACTAAAATCTGGTTTTATAAACCTTATTGCACTCTGGTTCGTTGAAACTTCAAGTGTCGTCCTTACTGACGTCTGACTGTAATGGATTTCATCTCAAAACATCTTATTATTGGTATGGATGCGGTTCATTTAGTCAGTGAGTTAAATCCTAGCTGAGACACTCATATAATCTCGTTAGTGTTAGGAAAGTAAGAATTGTAACCAACAAAGAACAGGCAATTTCTTCCATTTACTGTTCGAACACGCAAAATTGTGAACCGTAAATTCATCTAAAACCTGAGAAAATTTTGTTGCATTCAGCAATATCGGGTTACTTAGGCTTTTTTACTGATGTTGTCATATGTTACTGTCTGACTGCGGTTGCTATCACCATATTGTGATGTGGTAAATGATAGAGTAGAGTTTTTCACAAACAATCACGTTGTATCATTTGTTCTCAAAGATGTCCTTATGCCTTGTTTTGAAGAGAAAAATTAACACTATTGTTTTCCTATTACGTTTTTAGTAATCCATAACGTACGCATGTTGTAAACAATCTGGAATTTCTCAGTTTGACAAAAAATGTTCACTTAAGACTAGACAATTAATATGGAAACACTTCAGACGATGGGTTAGAAATTGATCGCTTTTTCCAGGAAAATTTTTCCATATTTTAGTGCATTTTGCATATATCTGAAGTCAGCAATGCTTATGCCAACCGATTTTCTATGTGAACCTAACCATTCTTTCCATGGGTATTCTGCATCCAGGAACCCTTCGGAGCAGCAGATAACTGGCCATCGCAACCAGAAAGCAGGTGGGAAACTGCTGTCCAAACAACCAACCGAATGCATGATCCGAACAATTACAGACCGAAGCCTCGCTCGGTGTCTACACCCAAGTTATATAACACCCCGACGTGTCCGAAAAACATCGACAGACAATATGGATCTTATGTTGACCTGAACAACAAAAATCGCACCAGTGACTCAACTGCAGTGAGTTCACATTAATCATTACACGCTCGTATCACACAAGTTCGCAAATTTTGTGCGGTGTTCGAGAGCCACCAATGAAACATAAATATTCATATATTCAATTGTTCGCCGAGTGTGGCGTTTACTTTATAAACCTTTCATCACCAAAAGAGATGACATCATGAATGCGTATTTGTTCCAGGGTAAAGAATTTAGCGTGGGGGGCCGGTAAAGTTTGATGAGCGTCTGATCTTCTAAGCCAGAGTGAGTTGACGTTTTGACTTGATTTATAGTTGGTTATTTCCGGTTGTCTTTGATCTTTTGGCTGGAATTCTGATTGGTTGTTGTTTGTTGTTTATCAACTGTGACCTGCAACCCGATTGATGATTTCCTGCCGCTGTTGAACACTTACCTGAAACATGATTCGTTGCTCTTTTTGTTTCGACTCAGTCAGTCAGTTTTTGGTTCCTCGAATTTCAGCTGATTGAGTATACAGTGTTCAACTTTGATCATTGATCAAGTTGATGTGTTCTATTGCGCCGGTATTTGGTGGTGATCAAGCTTCCATCTCCTCAGGTTTTTGACTCGCATTGACCCATGCATTTGACTCAATTCAGTACGCTTATCTTTGAACTGATTGACGAACACTGGGACTCAAGAAATCCTCCTACCTATTTGGCGTTTACCTGATTGAGGATTTCTGTGGTAATCAAGTTAAATATGTGTCCAATTTGATCGTCATGGGGCGGAGATTAACAAAAATTGATCACATCTGTCGACAGCCACTTAATGTTCATATATTTGTGTAAATAAATTTTGTTCGACCTGGTCGACGTAGTTTACAGCACCTATTACATTTGATTTTACTTATAACGTTCTTATATCGGTGTATGTGAGTTGTTCCTTTGGTTTCGAAGTTATTTTTTGCGGTGTCCTCGTCGATTTATGCACTACAATGATGCCATATGGTAGTGAATATCTTGCTTTCATTTCTGATACTGTTTTGATGTACGGTTCTATCGTTTTTCTGCAGCAGAGTCCGTTTAACGAAATTTCCCGGATATCCATTGTGAAGAAATACTCGATACAGTAATTTTTTCGTTTCTCTTGGATGTCTGTGGTACTGCAAAGCATTTTAGTTCATCTGAACAGAGTACGCATGCAGCTCCTTTTATGGTCGATTGTATAGTTGCTGTGTAAACTAAGAAACTGGTCTCTGTGTTTCTTTCCGATGAACAGAAGTCTCCAGTATTCCATCAGGTTTGTAGTTGATTGGCATATACAGTTGAGGCAGCTTTTTGTCGTTCTCAATCTTCATCAACTTTATGCCGGCCGAAGGAACATTGTTACCACTGTTGAAGGAGAAACCTTGACTAAACGAGTCTTTTAAGTCGGAAAGTATATGCACTGTCGTGGAACTATGTTTATCTACATACTTCAAATTCAATAATGAAATCTATAAGCAACTTAAAGGAGCTCCAACTGGTTCGCCAGTATCTGAACCCTTCATCGAAACTGCTATGCGGAGGCTGGAGAATATTGCGCTGCCCAAGACTGTGAATATATATATATATATACATATATATATATATATATATAGTTAACATATTCGTAATCACTAAACGCTTAGTGATAAAAGACATATAGACTACTCAACAGCAAATTCAACGAGATTAAATTTTTCATGCAGACTGAGACAGACAACAACCTGTTTATCTCGGATGTACTAATCCTATGTAAATCTGACGGAACATGTGAAACCCTGGTTTAGTGAAAAGATACACACACGAATCAACTTCTCAGTTTTATGGTAATCAACCAGCCTGTCAAAAAAGAAATTGCATTCAGGCTCTGTTTAGAAAGCTGAAACACTTAACAGTGCTGAACAGCGCCGAAGAAAACAAGAAAAATAACTGACCAATTAGACTGCAGGTCAAAGTTGATAAACAACAACCAATCAGAATCCCAGCCAAAAGATCAAAGGCAACTGGAAGTAACCAACCATAAATCAAGTCAAAACGTCGACCCACTCTGGCCTAGAAGACCAGACGCTCATCAAACTTCACCAGCCCCCACGCTAATTTATTTACCTTGGAACAACTACGTGTTGTTGATGTCACCTATTTTGGTGATGAAGGGTTTGTAATCTAAATGCCAAGTTCGGCGAAATGTCTAAACCATCAACCCGAGCTACCAAGAACACCACTGTTTCTAACACTCAAATGCTTAGTCTATTTGTTGCTCATGAAGTGATCTGTTTTTCGACTCTGACTGATAGAAAACACGTTTTATATTTCGTTATATCTCGAACGTCTTCTGAGTGGTTTGGATCGTCAACATCTTGGTAGTGGTCTGTAACTTACGAAGCTCAAAATATACGCACTATGATGCCATCAGAAGCTAGCATATAACATGATAACATTCCATTTGTTTGAGTAAACATTAATCATCTGAAATTATCAGGATGCACTTACTAGCTTCACAAGGAATGGGAATGACGTTGCTTTACTTCATCATTGACAGCCATGCCAAGTGATCAACGCATTCTGTTCATGTGTTAGCTTAAGTTTCACTTCAGCTCTATCGTCACATTGTACTGTCAGACGTTCGGCTTGTAATGAGTTGTATATTTCAACCTGTTAATGCATCCGTAAACAGTTATTCCTTAATTTCAACCTCCCATAATGCATGCCTTATAATAGACTCTCTGCTTAAAATTTACTCCTAGTCCGGAACCATCAAGTGAAATTCTGCCGAAAGAGGTTCTGACGAGCAAGTCTTCGCGTTATGAGTCGAATGTTCCACTCGCTTGGCTACCAGTTCTGCGAATATCGTATTTGGCGGGGAAATTAACATAACCACTGTATAACTTGAATGTAACTGTTTGTGGCTAAACTCGTCAAGCCAACATAGCAGAAAACGTGTTACTTGAAACACTTAGGGACGCTGGCTAATGACCATTTTGGAAAACAAACTTAAATGTTTGCATATGTTACGAGGAAATCTTCGCTGACCAGTGGAATTTCAGAAGGATATATTTATGACAGACTTACATACCCCATTTCAGTTACTGTGTAGAATCTAACTGTTCTGAGTAACAGATGAAAAATATGTCGAGCCTGCTGGTGTTATAAAAAAACTAGTGTAATTTGCTGTCGCGTTAAAAGCAGTTCATTCAGGTTTCTTTTATTCCGTTTGACACGTACAATTTTAATAATCGTTTCGTTGCAAATTACACCGATAGGACCGGATGTCTGGTGAATGGCGGTTGTAGTTTATAACCTGTAAGTTGTCAACCAGATTCTTATTCAAACTGTTTTCACTAGACGAGTCTAAATGGGAACTACAATGATCATAGTGCAGTGCAGTTTTGACAATTAGAATCATGAAATATTATCGTCACCATTTTGTGCCTTTATGAGAGTGTCTAGTACAAAAACCGATAGTCTGGGTTAGATTACATTTATCCAGATTAACGTGGTGTAGATTAGTTATACACTAATCACCTTATTCGTAAACTTCTAACTGACCGTGCTACAAGTCTCACTCAGCCTATATTAATCGATATTCAGTGTTTTATTTGTGTTTCCTGAGTTGATGACATATCATTTTGTTTCTATCGGGCCAATAGAAAATGTTTCTAACTCCCTTTTCTCACATATTCTGTTCAAACTACTCCAACATATGTATACAATTTTTAATCTACTTTTGACTATGAAGAACGACTTTTGCACTGTTTTTTATTGTTACTGCTAGCTATATATATATATATAATGAGTACAACTCAATCGCATTTTGTTCAGCGAAATCTCTGATTGGTTGCTTTCTATTCAGTTTTCGAATCTGTGTACATTGTGCGATCCCTGGAGAATCTGTAACCGTTTAATTGTGTCATTGAAGTGGAAAGATAGATGGTATTCTTCAATTCACTTACCACTGTCAGCAAAAGTAACAACAAACTGCTCTGTTCATTGAGGGTGAGTGTTTATTCAAGACATCTTTTGAGGCCAACAGTTTTTGTTTTCAGCACAAGACCTATTCAATTGTGGTCTCGAAAAAGAACCCACACATTATTTTGATGAATCGTACTCAGTGTCATTGAAGTTGGATTTTGAATCTTGTTGTTACTTTGTTTTCCGTTCTATTCAGACGCGGGAGTTGAGGCACCGGTCACGTGTCAGGTCGGTACCCAGACTCTGTGATATGTCTGTACGTTCAACCTCACGGTTTATTGGAAAAGAAAACTCTGGTGATATTGATGCAAGAAATGAGTAAGATTTAGCTCAAGGACCAAAACAACCACCTGAAACATTTTTTACCACAGGCGGATGTTTTACTATACATTCAGCCATATGGAACACGTTCTCATCATCAACATCATCGATGATGGAGTGCGTCAGCGTTTGCTATTATTATCCACCTGCTTCACAATCATAAAAAGGAAGACG
>JTDE01004181.1:28239-38701 GCA_014338405.1 Paragonimus skrjabini miyazakii
CGAATCACTTTACAGGGGGGCATTAGAAAGTTGCACTCGTGAGAACAGTACACATGATGCACAGGCGTTTGATTGCGCAGCTGCAATCTAATTGAGCTTAATGGACTGAGTGAGTTAAAACATATCACTTAACTCGAAGCCGGATCGATCACCTTTGCTGCTTCGTTAGGAGACTGCATCTTCTAACAAGGTTTTACTCCGTTCGTAATCTGGAAAACAGATTAGTTGACTGATCGTCTGGATAATACTTTACTATTTCAGTGACAGTATATTCGCAGTTTCATGATGAGGTTTTGCTCAGATTGTTTTCCTACTCCCACAAAAACATGAAAACCTCTATACCTGCAAAAGTCAACACGAGCTTGATCAGATTACACAGTGACTCGAAATATCATTTACTGCAACACGTCCAAAGGGCATCATAGTAGAAAATTCAATTGAAATTATAATTAAACGGAAGCGAGTTGAACTAGGAGTAATTAAGGACGTCAGTTAGCATTGGCGTAACACACGATTGACTGTGACATACTGTCATACGGATTAACCATTCTAGCCCGATTGACTTGAGTGGTGTCGATTTCCCCAAACAATGGCATAGCTAATCATGAACTCACAGTTGAATTATCACGTGTAAACACTGAGCCCCATTGGCATATGGGTGGTGTTGATATTGCTTGTTCGCCTAGAGAAGAGACGCAATAGCTGTCCTGTTAACATTGGTTTTCCTGATGCAATGCAAGGCCATATGTGAGGTCAAATGTCAGTGTACGGGATGCAATGATATCCATCTTTCAGATCATGTTGAGGGTCACTGCGAGGCAAATGTTGGCACCCACATTTGTGTCGAGTCTCTAGTTATCGCCCACTTTGGGTAACACAGACTTAAGTAGATATTGTTTGTTTACAAACATTTGACACAACTGACATGCTATTAAAACGGGGAAGTCTTGTCTCTGATTTTTTCACCGTGTTACTTCCATAAGCCCAAACATGGAAAGACTTATTAAATGTTTTGGTCGCGGGCATGCAATCCGTAGGCCTCAAGTGATACCTGAAACTAGTGACTAATATTTGTTAGTAGATCCTATGTTGCAATATACTTACGCCCCTATTAATTGTGTATTTCATCCGCCGGATTAGAAACGTAAACGTTCTTATTGGTTGATTGTCTACAGCAAGCACGTTCTCCCTGAACCAATTTACTCTTAACAATAAATCAGATGTGTGTATTTATATACTACTTCTCCGTAATAAGTAGGTAGTCATACATAAAAAATTACATATCCCGCAACGAATGATCCTCAAGTTTACCCGTTGTTTTGTATCACGTACACATTATTCCTTCTGTACAAAACATTATAAGCAGCAAAAAATACAGGCTGAACTCATGAGAAAGAAATCGGAATGCTACAACCCGGCTCATCCGTCCACATGGTCCTTGTGTTCTTCGCCTTCCGAGCCGGAACTGCAAGCAACTGTACCTCACACAGACAGTACTAGTACGGAAATAACTACACCAGATCCAGTAGACCATCACCACTTACATGACCGGTTCAAGCACACTACCTTTCAGGAAGGAGTTTGCACTCCAAACGACTACACTGGACCCTACCGTCTTACCAAGGATCAGCACTGGGCTGAACAAATGAGAAAGATGAACCATCGCGCAAACTGCACACAAGTATTACTAAAACAGTTGCAGGAGGATTATAAAAAACTGTCCAATAATGTGACAAGAATTGAGCGGAACGCCAAAAGGACAGCCCACGCGGTTCAGTCACTGATGGAAAGGTCCCATTTTAAAGGCGAACCCACGTCAGTTGTCAGGTATTCGGATTACAGTCCGACACGACCGAAGGTACGCAGAACACTTGTTGCGAAAACTTAATCACTCCTATATGTTTCACCCGCCCGCTCTGCTTTCTGTTTAGATGGCCTCTGCTAGAATAAAGGAATCTCTTGTATATTTCATTCGTCGCAAAATAAAAACCCTAAGTACACGAAGTTAGACGTCGGCGACATTTGTAAGACTTGTTGTTGATGTTGGATTTTTTCCATACTTTCTGTTGTGCTTGTGAACCTTTGAAAGTTCTTGCGAAGTTGAAGGGATAATAATATTGTTTGTCATGTTCATCAAGCACTTACAACCTGGGACATAATCCGAAACCAACAAAGCGACCAGAGGATTTAAGAACTGTTTAGTCAATGGAGGTCCGTATATTGCCATACTAAATATAGTCACGTATGTTAACTTGTAAAATTTGTTAGTTTCAAATATATTCTGAGGAAGTTTCTTAGAAATACAGCCGCTTTCAAGGGCAAGATTAGCTAGTGAAGCTTCAAAATCTTACAGTGATTTGTTGCATAGTTTTTACGTGATTAAATAATAAAATTTACTTCGTAAAAGCTTCGATGAAAAGGATGAAACAACTGCCTACTGAAACGGGGTTGCATTGAGGTTTAATGGAACGCACATTCAACTGCTCATGAAAATGTGTTCAGAACGATAATCCTCAACTTGTCAGAAGTCGTGTTGGTTTTATGTAACATGCATCACAGATATAATTGCTCAGATGTGTGTAGTCGTTTTACTGTTTCGGTGGTACTACCAGTTTAGACTCGTCGTTGTACTTTTGGGCAACGCAGATATCTTTGTACTAAACAAAAAAATATTCCTACGCAATGTCCATGACTACATACTACATCAATTGTGGTGACTTATGAATTAATTTCATCGATAACCTCATTATTCTTATAGATTCGTTTACCTGTGGTGGTTTTTGGATTACTTTACAAACACTTCACATTATTTCGAAGTCTTAAACTATTAGCGCAATTTCTTATTGTTACATTCAATTTTGAAACACTGCGTTCCCTTAATCCAATTCGTCATTACGGTACAATAAACAACAAATGTTGCAGGATGTTATGATTTCGTTTATCCTCTTTGGTCGCATACGTAAAACCATTGATTATCTATAAAGAGGCGCTTTACAACAAGAATGGTAGTTACACATAACGCACAGTGACAAATCATGATCAATCCCATGACGACCATACTGATTGTGTCAGCATTTTTTGCGCACAATGAAGTAGTCGATTCTGCTTGACTAGCAAGGGTTCCGATTACGTCACAGCACAGTGAGCGATGTTAATGGGTCAACCGGGTGGACTGTATTGAATGTCTGTTTAGTAATGGAAGACGTCGGTTCCGATGCATTACTAGTGGTTGCTGGATCTTCGCGTTCAGTAACGACTTAGGGATATGTTCCGCTATCCGTTGTCACAAACTGCTATCTGTTCTATCAATGTACGTTTCACCGCAACTGCAGGTGAACTAGTAAGTTACGTGAGAGACAGGATAATCCGTAGGGTCACGATCAAAAACGGAAGAAATGATATTACAAGTGAAAAATAACAGTCGCAATTCAGCAGCTAAGTGGTTACGATTTCGTTGCCTATTTTCGTAATTTGGTCGCTATGAGATCGTCTTTAGAAGTCAAATTCCACCAAATTTGCACCCTGGAAGTAGTCTTTGTGTGCATTTTGTTCACCTGTGGCGTACGATGAATGTCTCCTTACTTAGTGATAATGTCATCGACACATATTTTTCTTGCTCTGTGGAACAGGGTTCGGATTACACCGCGCTTGTATGCCATCGGAGTAAACGAGGAAAATTTTAGAAACTGGCCACTCCATATTGCTTTTCAATACATAGCGCCGACTGATAAAAATGTCTGAAAACGGTAGGCTTCCCTCATTCTCGTGTATACAAGAAGTTGTTAAATTGGGGTAGAATGAGTTCAAAAGTCTGTAGAGTAGTTTGAAACGAATCCCATATGTGGAAACTAAAATATCAACGTATTGTTTGTAGAGAGCGTTACTTTCAGTCAAGCCAGAAATGTGTCTTTCAAACATCCTATCAGGAATGTTTCAGCCAAGGCTTGGCTCATTGGACTGCTCATTGCCACACCACCATTCTGCCTGTGTGTAGTACCGTCAAAATGTAACCGAATATTCCCGGTGCATAAAAAGTTCAACTCTCTAAGGTAGTCAACCGGAAGACACAGCGATAGATTCTGGAGGGACATAAAAGTGCACAAAAAATCAACAATTTCACGCACAGGTACATTCGTGAATAAAAATGCGACCGAACTGAATAAACGAAATATTAACGTCTCGCTACATTTCACTTAAGTTCAATTATCAGTCTAGTACTGGTCAAACCCACGAATGCTTGTCGATAGTTCTATTACCCGTTCACAACACTCTCTTTTGTCAGTCAGCTATTCGTAGCTCGCAATCAAGATAAAGGTCGTTCACTATATTTACCACAAACACCATATTAAAACTCTATTATTGTTTGCTTTGTTAAGGTTGAGCTATTTTCCAGTGTGAATTACTTTGCCCACTAGCTAATGGTTTCCTGTTTAGTCCCTCTGGTTAACATCACATTGTAGTAACAACCCACAACAGTAAAACTTTTCTACCCTAATGTAATGTTTGCTTATCTCTACCTCTTCATCTTGGTCTATCTGAACTAGCTGATGTATTTCTAAACTAGCATGTCTGACAAATGTATCCATCTTGCTGTTTTTTTTGTCTAAATTCCGCAGCACCCGAATCATATATCCAATGCCAAGTCGGTTGTTGATCCGTTCGTGGAATCAAGACTCCAGAAGGCAAGGTAAGCTGAAATAACTCATTATCATCTTCTCTATGTTTGAAGTCACGTTAGTTGCTTCATATGTGACTGATTATATTCTAGTACGGATGGTACACTTATAAACTGATAGGAAGTTACTGTTTGGTTAGATGGCTCAGAGAACTACGATGAAAACTGGCGAACATTTTATCTTCTATTTTTGATTTTAAAAATATATATCCCACCCCTTCACATTAAATAACACTTGTTTTCTCACGATGTACTGGTCATGTGTTGGCTGCATCCTGTTAAACTACCGAAACATAGACATCAACAATCTCCGTAACCGGTGTTTGAACCCGCAGACCACGGTAAATATGGCTTTGTGAATATATTACTTCAAACTAATCGCACTGTTTTTTATCCGTAATTTAACTCAGCACCAAATTGACAAACTTTCATGGTTTAGTTGATCAGTTAACATTTAAAATGCTACACTGAACATATTCTTGTCGAGTATTCATCTGGTTAAAATTGTATAAGGATTAATTTAACTATACTGAGTTTGTGTGAAATAAACCATTTTGAGAAAGTTCCAGTAAACTTCCAACAGCAAGCTGACATAGCGATGAATGGCATTACGCATGATTTTGCCCAATCCCCCGGATGTAAATTCGCAGATGTAAATGGCGTGGCTAGAAAAACGACTGTATCAAGTTCCACCCACTTGACAACAAAAGAAAGTTAATCAGAAAACAAGTTTTTTCAACTTATTTCACACCGATAACTCAATTAATGTCATCGCTGAATATGACTTGTCCCCTCAGAAAAAGTGTGTTATGATCGATATTACTGAAAACTTGGCGAGGTCTTAAGTGAACACAGCACCGGACTTCACTTTGACATGAAGACGAGTTTGGAAGTTTAGTATAAATTCCTCTGGTTAGAACTGCGTTCGGTGATACACTGAAATTAACAGACAAGGTTACAATTAATGAGCCCAGTGCCGGAACTTCCTAGTTCGTAATATGTGTTGCAACCAACCAGAAAAAACTTGAACGGAAAGTGATTCCATCAACTGGATGAATGTACAGCTGAACCTAATATACAGCTGACAACTTAGCTGAGTAAAACGTCTATCACAGTCCTGATGGGATGAAAACCCCGGAACTCAACTATGCAACGTCAACTTCGGATAGATTAACAGCCCAACAGACATCATCAACCTTTGTTCTACTCATTTGACGCTAATCGATAAGTTTCAATTCGAAATTAGAATGAACTAGTACTCAGATGGACTCACGGATGTGCTCATTAGCACGAAGGAATTGTAATGTATGAGTAATGTATTGGATCAGACAATGTATTTCTTCCTTTCAGGTATCATCCTGATTACTTTCCTCGTTTATCTAACCTGTAAGTTGCACGTAGTCTCTAAGCTATGTCGTCTAAGAGGAGTGTGGCTCTCTTCTACATCAGTCTGGACATGAGGCTTACATCATGTACAATACTAACTGACTTCACAATGTGTAACTAGTTGTCTCCCCGATAATCCATCTTTATTGTGTACTATCCTAATTCAGCAAATCTAGTGGCATCCCATTATTTTCTTGCCTTTTCAGTTGAACTTTCATTAGTCCGTCAAACACGTTGTACCTCTTGCCTTTAGACACACATTGGATTTTCTTATGTCAGAACCTGTACGATCCAACTGTTGTTTTTCTACCAGTACTGGAAGTCGCTACGGATGTGAACGCGTTAAAAAAGGCAACCTCACTTATCGTACCGACAGTAATCCGAGGCAGTGTTCGACGTTATGGAAATCATTTGAACAAGTAGGTATTTTGGTGAAACAACCAAAGTTTCAAACATCATATTTAGATGACCTTCGCTAGCTGTCTCTGACTGCCTCATTAAGTAGTTTGGGACTGTAATCCCCATGTTTTTCGAGTCACTCTTACACCATCTCTAGTACTCATTTTTATTGAAAACCTTTTTAAATCTAATATGGGTTTCAAAAGGAGGCGTAACGTGCTGAAGTTTTCAGTGTTATTGACTAACAGTGTTTTAGATTTGATTCTATGGAAACCACTCTGATGGAACGTCCGTTGCTGTTTCTGTACCATTTGTTACTGATCTTGTATCCTCCGTGATATCAGCCATGTGGCATCACAAAACGTGTGTTTCCATCATTCAGTGAATTGAGCAACTGTATCACTTTATATTCAAATTAGATTCTGATGTCTCTAAGCCTATGAAGTTGTCCGGTTATGATTTAATCAGCGACTACTTGGTTTACATAACGCTAAATATACCCAGACACATTTGACCTTCACTTTTTTTTGTCAAACATCTTTGGAGATGACTTGAGCTTCAAGCATCATTATTACAAAGTGGTCACCATGAAACTTCTGATGCTTGCCGAAGCTTGTACCAGACAATTTTATTTTGCTTGAGATTATGTGTAGTCTGCAATGCGTTAACTCTTTGACCTTGATTATCTGATCCCGGTCCTTTTGGGTTCTTGTGCATCAGATCTGCTTCCTTCATTTTTACAACAAGAGGACTTTCCAGTCTTATCCAATGTGTTTAGTTATACACGCGTACTGTGCAGAAAGTCATTTTCGGTTACCACTGTAGATTATCTGGATCACAGAAAACAAAAAGCTGACAGGAGTTGTTTACTATTTCTACTTCATATTCGGACCCTCAACTATCATTTCTTAGTTCTACGCACTTAACCCGAAATCAGGAAGCAACGTCTTAATGTCACTTCAAATATGCCTCAATTTTACTAAACCGTTTGTGGAAGTGTCTAGTTCGGGTGAGATGAAAGCCTGAATGGTTTAAACCATTCTGCTCATTACTATGATTTGAAATTTCTTCCCAATAAACTTCCGCAATTACATTATATTTCGTTTGCTTTTTAATACCGTAGTCCTAAAAAGCAACATCTGTTAACTGGAAACAACTCTACTGCTTCTCAAATTGTTCGTTCCCTGCCGATATTTTCTTTGATTTGGATCGAACATTCCAGAACAAAACCGAGGGAAATTCTTCCTTTTTTGTAATGCGGGGCCTTGGTTCAGAGCCCTTCTTCATCCTGACTTTCTCAAGTGTTTCTTTTTGTAAAGAAACCAGTTTTTCACACAATTTTATCACTCATATCTCACACAAATTTTGTAGATTGTTACTGACTGTGTTGCACATTGTTTCGCTGCTTGTCGATAAAAATCACCTTTTTTCAAAATGCCTTCTCTGTTTTGGACATTTCAATTGACTGTCTTAGTTCACTTGGTTTTACAGTCTAGGACATTTGTGGGGATGACAAGGCAGTTGGCTCGTATGGGAATTAGTTGCATAACAAGAGTACTTTGTTTTGCCCGTCATTTTCAAAACAACTCAGAGGCGCACCATCAACAAACAATAACAATAATTTAATAATATAACTTCCCCCCTGAATATTCACTCCACTACCCTGTTCAACTTTGCTCAGCCTCATTAGGTTGAGAGAATGGGACACATGCTACCCACACTCATTCACACATGTATACTCCAAACTTTCATGGAATTTTGTAAAAGAGTTTGCCAATGTGAGTGTGTTCATTTCCGTTACTTTCCCAGGAAATGCGGTGAGATTTTGTTGTTTTCGTAGTTTTCTCTCATGCTATAGGCTACTTTCTAACTGATGTTCTATCCTAGACCACAGTGAGTACATCCAGTCTATCTTTATATTCATACGATGAGGTACTTTGCTGAGCGGGCCCTGATAGAAGTGGTCGCATCCTTATGTTCATCCACGTTCGTTACCTAACCAAATGAGTGAGGGACGGATTTCGAAACGGATGGTGTACGGGCAGTTGAAAGCAGGTCAACGAAATCTCGGTGGCCTGAAGCTGCGATATCAGATTGACATCCAGTTAGGTATTTTTCCGCTACAACACCGATCATGGCTTTTGTGAGAACTCGGCCGTGGAACGGACCGTCTGGACAACTGCGATTGGGATCAGTGTCTGAAAGTCCGCTGAGCAGAAGGCGGGTGGTCACGAATGCAAGTGCGTGGTACGCAAAAGAACTAGTTGCTTTAAAGATCATGTTGTTATGATTGTATGTCGTTCTGACGAATGCAGTGGTCGTTCAAATTAGCAGATCAATATATCCACAGCAAATGCTAAACGAAGAGACAGCTAGTGCATTCAAAGCAAGTAAAATAATTATATATATATAACTACCTTACATATATATGTGTATAGTTACTTTTGAGTCAAAGTGACCCGCTCATACTCACCCACTTATTATATATCCATGTATATATAATGAATAGGTGAGTATGAGCGAGTCATTTCACTTAGAAAATAACTGAATTATTATGGAGAATTCATTAATTATAAAGTGATCCATATGTGAAAAATTCAGGCTGTCGTTAGATTCGAACCAGACATAGAAACCACATGCCCTTGCATGACAAGTGCTTCGTAAGCTGAGCTAGGAAGCCCCGCCAAAAGCCCGGAAATTTCACATTAGAATTCTATTGCTCAAACACCCCATATGTAATCGGTGCCTACCAAGTTATTCAAGGCATGGATTATTATGGTAGGGTTATTTCGAAGACATCCACCAACATGATGTTCCTTATAATAATCACAAGGTGATAATTGGTCACAGTTTTTGTGAGAACTGGGTTAACTGGAAAGAAATTCAATCAGCTGAGGACTCTTAAGCCCATTCGTTCTGATATCTGTCAAGATTAGGATCAATGAAAGACGTGCTAGTTTGTGAACCATAACTTGGTTGCTATAGGTCTGTTGTACCTCTTGCTGAGACATGGGTTACATTTTTTATCATTCGTGTGTTTGCTAAAGGAAATGTTCTGTGAATCTGTCTAGATAAGAGAAATGGATAGTGATTAACACTTCACATGGAAGCAAGTTTGTTTCGTGACGGCATAAATATGTGACCGCTGAAGCGTGTCAGCCGCTGACAATTAGTGGCGTAATCGTAGAACTGAGTATAGCACGCACGATTCTTACTATGAGATTAAGGGCAAGGCAGTAACTATTGTCTAGCATAGTGATTGTGTTTCTATAACATGGAAAGTGCTTGGACAACTTCATTTTTGACATCTAAATGGGAGAACAAATGCGCACGGTTGTAAAAGCTACATCAAGGGTTGGACGGAATGTTTGGTAAGTAAATTGATTTCAGTCGTCGAGATGTGTATCAGCCTTGTGAGGGATGTTTTCTGATACTTAGAAGATTACATACAAACAAAACATAGACCTGCGGAGTCGTTTTGATACCGGTGTGGTGTTGTCAGTGCCCTGTTCATCGGCCAGTTGTGTGCACCTTAAACAGCACAAGGCACGTGATGTAAATTCAATAGAAATTCACTTCTTCATGAGTAAACCAGAAGTCTTTTCGGTTCAGATGTCTTAGGAGGTTTTAACAATCAATTTCAAACAGCTGTGAAAAGAGGCCAGTGTCATGTGTCGAACAACGTCAGCTCTAGAAGTAAGATTTCTTGTAATTTTATAATTGTTTTCGATAATTCTTTCTCAAGTCAATACAATTACATAGGTTTCATCAAGACGTCCTAAGGCAAGGCGCAGAAAACAAGAAGTGACTGTTCACGAGTGACAATGAAGGCTAATATTAGACTACGCCACACTAAATGGTTAGGCCCAGGCCGGACGTTAACTGGATGTTACGTCACACGGTCAAGGTCGAATGTTTGCGTGTGGTTAGATTGAATGTGATTGATCTGTGACCACGGAAGTTGCAAGCACTGAACAAACTTCTTTTGAGAGCACAGGTTAG
>JTDE01004181.1:39145-58869 GCA_014338405.1 Paragonimus skrjabini miyazakii
GGAAGTTTCATAAAAACGGCTTTCTTTTCAGCCCTAGGCATTACCTCATGCGGGATTTTGGCCTTCGTATTTGAAATGATAAATTGCTCCGGATAGCCGTTTTCCCTCAATAGGTTTTGAATTGTTTTCAGTTCCTGCTCTACTGCGTCATCCGAACAAATCTTTCTTGCTCCAGTTTCTAGGCATTAGGCTAGATTGCGTTTCTGTTTAAGAGACACAAAACTATTGAAAGTGGTATATTGCACCATCCGTGTAGGTTTACGATATACCGATCTAATCAGTGTACCGTCTGGACGTCTGGTCAATTTGACGTCTAAGAAACTGAACTCGTTGTTGAATTCCTCTTCTGAGGTGAAATGCAGTGAGGTGTATGCTGTATTAAATATCTGAAGGATGGTTGTTAACTCGTCTTCTGACTGTATAACGATGAATATATCGTCTACATATCGGCGGTACATGTGAAGACTCTGAATTGCCGACTGAAGTTGGGATTCTAGTTTGCCCATGAATACGTCCGCCAGTAATGGACCTAAAGGGGATCCCATTGCTACTCCATCCGATTGTCGATACAGCTCACCGTTGAACAAAAACTGAACATTGAGGGTGCACCGCAAAAGTAGTTCTTTTAGGTCTTACTTTCGCAATCCGAACATTCTTTCGGATTGTTCAATTTGATCACACAAATAGTTAATCGTTTCCATCAACGTAACACTTGTGAATAACGAGGTGACATCAATGGAGCCCATGTGCCGGTGTTTACCGTTAATGTTCCTCACAGAGTTCACAAACTCGAAAGTGTCACGGAGACTGAGTGGACACAATTTCCTTCATATAGGCTGTAGGATATCCGCTAACCGCCTAGCAGTTGCGTGGTACGGTGAATTGCACATACCAGGTATCGGTCTAAATGGATAGCCAGTTTCATGAATCTTGGGGAGTCCATACAAACGTGGGATGATGGATCCAGTTGGTTTCATTTGGTCAAACTGAGTTTGTGTGATGCGGCCCTGTTGCATTAGTCGTTTTAAGGAATTATTAATTTGATTTCCAACAAACTCCGTCTTGTCTTTCTCATGTTCTGTCTTCCTGAATTTGCTAGTATCTGAAAGTATCGATAACATCTTCTCGATATAAACAGATTCGTTCAGAATAATAATGTCGGCGCCTTTGTCTGGCCGAGTGAGTAGAATGTCATCACGTGTACGTAAAACTCTCAGGACATCCAGATGTTTACGGGTTATCTGACTCTTATGAGATACAGTCGATTGGCGATATTTTTAACAACTACTGACCAACTCAGATTTAAACTGCTCAAGATTGGCATCAGATGAGAGATTGAGATGGAGCTTTCGGTTGAATAGATTCTCAAACTTGACTTCAATCTCTAACTGATCATTCTTACGAAGTGGGCAACAAAACTTAGGTCCTAACGATGATATTTCATGCAAAGTATCGTTAAGTATGATCTTGGAGTAGATCGGTATATCGTAAACCTGCACGGACGGTGCAATATACCAATTTCAATAGTTTTGTGTCTCTTAAACAGAAACGCAATCTAGCCTAATGCCTAGAAACTGGAGTAAGAAAGATTTGTTCGGATGACGCAGTAGAGCAGGAACTGAAAACAATTCAAAACCTATTGAGGGAAAACGGTTATCCGGAGCAATTTATCATTTCAAATACGAAGGCCAAAATCCCGCATGAGGTAATGCCTAGGGCTGAAAAGAAAGCCGTTTTTATGAAACTTCCGTTTAAAGGGGATACTGTAGCAGATCAATTCAACCGATCCATGTACCGATCACTTAAACGTACCTTTCCAGCGGCAACCTTAAGAAGTTGGTTCACAACAATGCCGATGTTAAGATTGAGCCTGAAAGACAAGCTACCAGCCCACGATCAATCAATGCTCGTGTATTCATTTTCATGCTGCTGTTGTACTGCAGAATATGTTGGTCGTACGACTAGGCGTTTGTCAAAAAGGATCATGGGACATCATCCAGCTTGGATTGGAACCGGTTGTCATAAGCCAAGTACCAGTGCTTCAGAAATTCTGTTCGGTTGTCCAGTGCGGGGTTCATATCCTACAAATTAGAAGATGGTTGCACTGAGTAATTTAGGTTGGAGACGTGTCTTTTCTCAGACTGGGGTCGAATAAAGTTTGTAGACTACTACTTTTAAAAGGGTCACGTGATAGTTTACCAGTAAAAGAGCTTTGGGATTTTAACACCACATCTGCCATTTAGTTCAGAGAAATTAGGATATTCTTCCTGTGCAGGGAAGTACCTTACGGTTGTTGTACATTTTCAATGTTCAACGTTTCTGAGGTGCCATGAACCTAGTGATATGGTGAAAGACTGCCATATTCGCACTGGTTCATATACAAATTGCATCCATCAAACAACTTCGTATGTCCTTGTGTTATGACCTCATAAGACGCTCGATCTGGAAAAACATCCGTTAAAAGTATATGAAAATGTAGAACAACGAACTGGAACAGTATTTTGCATGAATTCTATGTATTCATTTTCTTGGTACTAGTGTAGTCACATTCTCTTTGATGGCATGTTACGCATGATGCATATACTCGTTTCCAATAGTAACTTCTAGTTCCTGGTCCTCCTGAAGTTGAGACGTTTTTGTAGCTTCCCCATGTACGAGTCATACTACGCTACTCACAAATGAAGCTGCATGTTAGGCAACACTTGTACTAACGAAGAAGTGCACTTTTAAAACGACCAATAAGCTCTACATGTTCTACTGGTCCATCTTTACATACGTTCAACAAATTTCCTCTTTGGAGAAGGTAATAAACCCATATGTTTATCTCTAGATAAAGGTAGATTATAGAGGTTAACACGATGGATAGTAATTCACAAGGAAAAGCTTCACAAATTCTTCCTAAATAAAACAGTATCGTGCAATCAAGTGATCTCCGTTACTGTCTGCAGACTGATGATTTGGCAGTTTGAGCTAGCAACACCATGCATTGTTTGCACAAATTCTTTTGTGCTGGTTGCGTGCGACCCCGTTATCAGAAAACGAGATACAACAACGAATGTGTATTGTTATTTGTGCTTTTCGAGATAAATACTGTACAGTTTGCACATAGAATTATCTTCTAATGGGATTTCTAGATCTGGTTTGTGTACGAAGACAATAAGTGTGGTTTCTCGAAGATAGGAAATTTCACAGTGTTGATAGGCTATGGGCACTGGCTATGTGCACTGGCTAGAACAGCTCAAATCTCATTGCAAGGAACCGCGTTTCTTCGGACGTTCTACGGATCACATGGTTACATCTGGTGTAAAGCACAAGTTGTGATCTAGCAATGTTAGGTGATTCGTAAGCCAATGAAATGAACGACAGTTTTTTCGAATTTAGTCTTTGTGTAACACCGAAGCTGTCACGAAGCCGGTCTGACAACATTTATGGTGAACTTAATCTCTAGTAGTTGAGTATCCTAAAATGCGCCTCTGTTATATCCATTTGTTCACTGTTGATTAGAAGAATACGTTATTTCTGAAACAAAACTACAATTCGAACATTGTGTTTAGAAAACGAAAGTTAATATAGGTTAATATTGTGAATTACATTGTCGACACCAAGCAAGAACAATAAAGGCTATATATATGACTAATGAATGAAGTTGGAAACTAGCAGTCGTCTGAAGAAAAAACCGCGCGTAGAATTATTGGGTTCACATATGTCCATAGTTTATATATATTCACTCTATTCAAAATACTGATTCGAGACTACTAAGGACGATCGCCTCATAGAATTGTAGGAAGTGGGGAGTCAGTGTGATGCGGTATGATACAGAAGGCCGAGTGGACATTAAAAAATCGCAACAGGTCATGTGGTTGACCCTGTCACTTCGTTCATGGTCCTATTACGCAACCGCAACCCTAGGTTGTTGGCGTTCTCCGAGGCATTGTTGATCAAGCGTCACGCACCGGTCGTTTGTTGGCAAAAGGTGCTGACGCAGTCAATTTCGTTACCGTAGCAGTGAACCGTGATTACTCCCATGTTGATGTTCGTTCATTTCACTGTTTTATCGCCATGCGCTTAACCTATATAACTGATTGTTTTATGTATTCGACTGATGAGAATGAACGAGATGCTTGGATATTGCAATGTATGTCTCCTTGCCGTCTTAATGAACTGGATAAAGGGAACTCAGTGTTTCAAATTTCTCAAACGAAGGCTCCCTCCATACACTACACGAGGTTTGAATCGATTGTTAAAACTGAGGTGCAAAACAGTGATTGAACGAACTCGTATTGGTTCCTATCAGGAGTTTGTTCGGTCTGGTCGTTTTCCATCAGATTTCTTCAGAACTCTGGTGAAAGCAAGACTGTTGACCAATAACGACAATTTTGTCAGTCTGGACATTTCCCACATTAACACGGCCCGGGAAAATCTGCACAAGTTTATGAAAACCCAAAATCGCTTTCCCGCTATGCTAGCTGACCTAACCCTGGTATGCCGTATAAAATTCGAGAACTTCGCCAAGGATACCATTAAGAAAACCGCAGCCAAAACGCTCCAAGGTTCTTTGGATCGCCTCATTAGCAAACCCAGTTTTCCCAGTGATGCCCTGAAACATGTTCACAACTTGTCAAGTAAGCAGTTTACGCAAGTGCAGTTAGAAGTACTTTCTTTGGGCTTAAAATACAAACTCCCGCTGAAGAAGGTTAACCAGTTAACGATTCAAGTTCAGTTTGAAAACCTATACGACCAGCTGAAAGTGTTGTCTTCCACCTCGCCAGAAATTGCAGGTTGGTTTCGTGCTAAAATGGTCGATGTTTCGTATCAGTTTATGTTGTCACCCATTCGCCAGCATTGTTATCTACTCTCTGAACATTATGAGGCCATAAAACAACTGAGAGAAATGTAGGACGTGGTATTTCTGAAGCCAAACAAAGGCACTGGCATTGTAATTTTGAATAAAGCTGATTATGTGATGAAAATGAGCACCATCCTGGCTGATGATAGGAAGTTCAAAGTTGACCGTGCACCAGATAATAACATTCTAGTGGAAAAACAAATATCGAGGAAGCTGCAAATTCTTCTGTTGCATGGATATATAAGTGAGCGCGAGTATAAACAGCTGAAACCGACTGGGACCCGTACACCAAGAATGAGAGGATCACCCAAATTGCACAAAGCCGGTGTACCCCTGAGGCCTATCCTCGCCATGGATGATTCAGCTTACCACAACGTTGCACGATGGCTAGTTCAGCTCCTTGATCCCATCAGTAAAACCCTCAGCTCCCGTTCTATGAAGGATTCTTTTGAGCTATGTGATATTTTGGAGAATTTTTCGGTGAGTTCTACACAAAAGATGTACTCGATTGACGTTGATTCACTATTCACAAACGTTCCATTACACGAAACAGTTGATTATTTATGTAATTTTATTTTGGTTCATAATATTTCTTTACCCATTCCTGTCGGCTACCCCAAAGAATTAATTCTTATGTGTAAACAAAACATTCGGTTTGAGTTCGATGGATGTGCTTATAAGCAAATTGATGGTGTAGCAATGGGCAGCCCGTTGGGCCCAACATTGGCTGATGTCTATCTTGGAATGGTCGAAGATGGATTATCAGATTATATTGACCAATCTTTGCTTTATAAGCGGTATGTCGATGACATTCTAATATTCACCGATTTTGCTCATTGTGTCACTCTTTTACATCAGTTTAATTCCGCTCATCGAAATCTCCGTGTTACTCATGAACAAGAGCTAGAAAACTCACTGCCATTTCTAGACGTCCTTATTTCTAGGCGTTTAGACGGCACACTTAGTAGGTCTGTTTTATCGAAAGGGCACGTGGAGTGGGCAGTACCTACAATTCTCTTCATTTGCGTCCGTGGCTTACAAACGTAGTTTAGTACGAACAGTTTTTCACCGAGCATGGAAAGTATGTACAGCCGAACACCTAAAGTCTGAAGAGGAGCTCTTGATGAGTGTTCTGCTTGCGAATGGATATCCGGCGAAATTTATTGAAATTCATTGCAAGGAACGAGTGGCTACCCTCCAACCACAATCAGTGCCGAAGAAGCAGGTTTTCATTACCCTTCCTTACACAGGTGACCACAATATTACCGATGTAAGTCGAAAGTTGAAATCAGCCATTGACCGCACATATCCCGCAGCGGAATTGCGCTTGTTGCTTTCCACTCGCAGGGTCAGTCTCCACTGCCCGATCGTTCTTTCTCGGAAAAATCTGCCTCTCATGTTATCTACCAGTTCACTTGCAGTTGCGGTGACTCATACATTGACAGAACGGACCGAAATTTACGACAAAGGAAGGCGGAGCACATCCCCAAGTGGTTAGTGCGAACAATGAGTCGACGTAGGTCAGTATGCCAAAACTCGAACAGGAACCCGGCGTCTTCGATCGCGAAACACTTAATCGCAACAGGTCATGTGGTTGACCCTGTCACTTCGTTCATGGTCCTATTACGCAACCGCAACCCTAGGTTGTTGGCGTTCTCCGAGGCATTGTTGATCAAGCGTCACGCACCGGTCGTTTGTTGGCAAAAGGTGCTGACGCAGTCAATTTCGTTACCGTAGCAGTGAACCGTGATTACTCCCATGTTGATGTTCGTTCATTTCACTGTTTTATCGCCATGCGCTTAACCTATATAACTGATTGTTTTATTTATTCGACTGGTGAGAATAAACGAAATGCTTGCACCTTGCAATGTATGTCTTCTTGCCGTCTTAATGAACTGGATAAAGGGAACTTACTGTTTCAAATTAAATAATTGGCCTGTGACCAATTGTTATCCGACTAGCGACGGAACCAGAAGTTTATGTGCATCTTTGACAAACAAGTATGGTTACACTGTTATTTTTCGACTTTGATTTGGCGCATGTGCTTTCAACAGTTGATAAGCAGCTTGCACATCAGTGTTTTGCAAACAGTCATCACAAATGTGTACCATTTTCTTATGGGGTTGTTTCAGTTGCATCTCCACCGAACTCCGATTGGGACTCTGATTTTTGTCAGTGGATTCACTGGATGTGCATTATACAGTGCTGATAGTAGTTTTGATTTGATTCTGTCAGTATTCCTATATCACGTTATCATGTTTAACTCTGTTCCCTTATTTTGCTTAATGTGGTTTTCGTTATGTTTAGTTTGCTCCATATAATAACTTTCACATATTAGACAAAGAAGATAGCTGGCAACGGATTGTTCTGAAAGGCTAAGTTTGAAAAGCACCTAACGTATACACTTTAAACTCAGTGCTTTGAGATTTCTCGCCTTCATAAAACATTTTCTTTAATTTTGGCGGCAATATTTTACATGTATACATCTGTTTTCGAGGTTGCTGACCTTGACTACACCACTTTATACAGGTATAGGCAATCCCGAAATTCAACCGTCCAATTAATACTCTCTAAATTAGTTAGTTAGTGTGCTTGTCATGAAAATAACAAACATTTTCAATAGTATATTTTCCAATGGTCACACTAAGGGTCACATTGAACACGCGCCTGACACTGTGTTTGTCCATGTTTGAGTAGTCTCAGTACATAAGCTATCAGCCTATCACCTGTGGTCGCGCACATCATGAAATCAAAACGTTCTGCTTCGCAGTATTGTCAAATAAACACTATTTGAGTTTGTCATTAAGCAACGAGTGACATGAAGAATCTTGATAGCTTCTTTGAAATGGATCCTTATCCATTTTTGATTGTGACTTCGGAAAACAATTTGCAAGATCGTGAAAACTCTCAGGCTGTTCTATCCACTCAAATGAGGGCTGATCAAATTGTCAGGGCAAAGTCATTAGACTGCATGATAAATCGCGATATTCATATTTCGTGTACACATACTGTGGTCGTGAATAAAATAAAACACTATAGTTGTCACAATCATTCGCGGTCGTTCGTGAGCAACTTATATGCAACAAGAGAAGCAGATACACGGGAAACCCTGCTGGAATTCGGTTTGCACTATTCAGTAGAAGGGTTAGATACTAGTCCGTCTTATGGTCTCACTTCCCGCAAAATAACCGCTGATGAAGATCATCAAGATCCGCATATTGTTGATACTCAAAGCCTGGAACTGTTCTACTTATCTCATTCGTCTAAAGTGCTCGCTTATCCTGTTCCAGCAAAGCTATTCAGAAGAAGTGTACTTACATCTGACGATGAGCAGTTAACGAGGGATGTGAATGATCTGGAATGGACTATGATTGGACAGGGTCCGCTTATACTCTTCATGATACATGATCCAGGAAATCATTCATGTATAAATGAAATACGCGTTCAGCTGTGCGATACATTTACTTATGCCCCCGTATGGTACGGAACAATAACTTTGCCGCACTGTATGAACACCCGGCTGAAGTTACCGAAAGAACTGAGTGAAGATTACTTGGGGCAACTGACCGAAAAAGTGTTATATGACTCATCACAGAACTATCCGATCAACGTAAAGCACTACGCTTTTGTTCGACATGAAGAATGTTTGTCAAATCGTGTCAACGACAGAAAGATGAATAAGTCCAGCTTAACTTCAAAATGGAGCGCTGTTAGGATTCAGTCGACTACCGAAAAGCTTGACCTTACCGAATACTTAATCTGCCGGATGGAGTTTACCACTTTAGGATACACCGAGTCGTTGCAACACAGATTACAAGCACTCTGCAAGCAGGCGCAATGGTGTATCACAAAGTATCTGGTAAGTAACTAGTGCGTACTGAATATATTTATATCCCGTGTATATAAAAAAGGTATAAACGTCCAAAAAAATATGTGAACACTATACGGAACTTGTTGACAAGATAACAAGATCACAAAGGCTGTGCTGGTGTTCCCTTACAATTCAATTAATGCGCTCCATAGAGAGCATTTTGTGCTCAAGTAACTCCACATGCGTTGACTGTTAACCACACCGGAACACAGAATACAGTTCAGTCAGCTTATCCATTTTACGTGTATATCAACATATTTTCTTGTTCTGGATGATAGTCAGAGTATAAAAACAGGTCTACTTAACAAATGTTCCGACACGATTTGTTCGTATCCAAGCCACACTACTTATTAGTATCCAAGTGTGTTTGTGCTCAGTTGAACAGGCAAGTGGTTGTCAATACATTTCGTAGGTCATCAGCAGTTAGTCTCTCACATTTTATTTCTGTTTATGATTGGAAAAATTCAACGCGAATCTTAATTCTAGGTTACTTTTACCACTAGCAAAAGTGATAGCATAATCAATATGCATTTTCCATCACTGTGCCGTATAGTCGCTCTGGTCGTCTACAACATCGATATGTGGTATTCCTTTATGCTGAGGATTAGTTGGCAACCTTTTTACACGGCTTAACTACAGAACAGCTGGGTTACATCATAAACTTGGGCACAGCATTAAGAAGATCAACACTGGTGGACGTTGGCATGTCCTAATGTCTCCTCAGTACCAGACGATAATAACCAGGTATATATATGTGAAGACATATATTATGAGTTGAAGGGTGAGGGAATAAAACAGCAGGTGGGGTGGGTGATAGCACAAAACCACTAAGTCCATGAGAGTCTAACAATTTTACGCTGTTATTCTTCACCCCATTTTTTTGTTTTATTTCTTCACCTTTCACCTCACCAGTGTTGTATATCTTCCTGGTTATTATAATTTGGTACTGAAGAAGTATATTTGTTTACAGGGAAAAAGCATGAGCTCACTTAAAATCCACTATCAACCATCCTTTTCCAAGCTCCATCGTTATTTGCTTTTAGGTGCCATCCAATTTGTACCAATGAAAGCAAGTTTCCAAGGTCGGCTGGGTGGGAACAGACTACATTCTCCACCCGGAGAAAAGATTTACTAAAACCCCATAGAAATAACCTCTTCTAGTTGTTTTATATCCTTCAAATAAGGCATATGGAAATGACTTTATGAAGACATGGTTTGTTGTAGACTATCATAACTTTGGAGAAACGATCTTCAATTACGCAATACTGTCGATAATGATACAGTTTGCTATATCCACTATTTGATTAAGAACCTCCAAAGTTTCACCATCTAACCATAATTGCGTGATCATTACAGCCTGCAACTGCGTAGCCCATCCCGAAATAGATGAGCTACACCACACCTATCAAGTATCCCAACCACATTCATCCCTCAGCAAAAACCAATCAAATATCTACCACATGCAAGATATACAAGAACAAAGCTTCGAGTAAAATTTTCTTTTAACTCGCTAAATAAAACAGGCGTAACGGTTTATGGCAATGGACTCAACGTTTCTATTTAGCCGCTGTTTAGTCAGTTGCTTCATTTTTCTAATGCCGTTGTGTACCCTAGCAAAATAATTCAAAGCTATCATCGTGATTTTTGTGAAAGATTACCAAGAAATTCTCTTTCGCATAGGCTTGTGCATTCAGAATCTTATTACGTCATCCCAGTTCAAGATTCTTGCGGTTTGCTGAGGCTGTCGCAATCAATCGACTGAAGCCGGCCCTGTGTGTTCAGAAACAATTGTTCGTGAATTTGACCCTACCCTGGACCTAGTGACCTTTTCTAATCCATCAATCAACTATCCATCCTACCCACCCCTAACTGTTCGATATAAAACACCGTTTCATGTTATATAGTTGTGTCATTCTTCGAGTACGAACACCGGGCTCTGATATGAATTTTGGTGGAACATTAAAGAAGGTTTTTAAAGCCCTTTCAAAATGCAACAATAAACGCCAGAAATGCATCAACTATACTCCATTTTTCGCTAATTCTGTGATAATTTTGAATATAAAATCCACGTACTGTGGTTCACCACTAATTGTTCAAACTCTGTTCTGTGAGTTGACTCGCTACTTCAAAAAACTATTACCTTCGAGTAAACGACTGACACAAAACTGAACCTCGCTAACTATTGATCGCGGCTTCCTGTGTACAGGTAGATTTTACAGCCACCTTCTTTATATAAGATGTGCTTGGTTTGAGTTGCGTTGTTGTTACAACTGGTCAACAACACCTAGTCCTGTCACGACCGGTAGTTGAACTCTAATCGATATTATCATACGGCTTAAAAAAAATTCTCTCACAAGCTTAGTTCGTACAGTGGAAATGTGTATATGCACCAAGTAATATGTCAGAACGCTAGAGTAACCACATCTCATTATTCACAGTCTCAACCATGTGGCCTCATTATCGGTCGTCTAGTTCACATCAGACATTGATAACGGTTACTATGTTAACAGACATTTTGGCATATGCAAGCGGAAACACGTCATTCTTCTGAAAGCCATTAAACTAAAAACAATTACACATTGGTTTACTAACCTTGTAGTCAAACAACTTTAGCAGGATGGGGGAAACAACTCACCGATGAAGAAGTAACGTTTAAAATTGTTACAATTTTACTTAATACAGGAGGCTGTCAACCATAAGTCGCGATACTCCTCTTTTGTAAGCAACACTCTCGTAAAACACTAGAAGTCCTCCGTGTAAAGAGGGGTTCCAAATCATGAAATCATTTCACTTTCCTCGTAACAAACCTAAAAATACATGCATTCAAATTTACCATCCTCTTCCTACTAGTGTGGATGGCTTGCTATTATTGACCTAAATGCATGGCTAGAGAGAATGTGTGGAACGAGCATGATGTTTCCAAGATGGAGAATTCATTACGTAGCTTGCTCACGCGTCTGAAATGCTATAATCAGTCTTGTGGCCAGGTAACCTTCACTTCAAGCGTATACAACTGCCAGAAAAATAGATCGAATGCCATCTCTATCAGTTAGTTTTCCTCCCTGGAAATCTTCGAATTCCCAGCAAACTCCAGGCACTTTTACCTTCATTTCTGGTTTGTCGCGTTAGGTTATAAAACGCTCAGGTCTATTTTGTGTTAACTGACACGTAGTCAAGAATAAAAATGAAACGCTTTAACGCAGAACGGATTGAAGACGCTGAAAAAAAGTGTTCTTTTGAAGCGTTGTTCTCAACAATAGCCATAAGCCAAAGATTCGGTAAGTAATGCACACGACAAGCATAGTTGGAAGCAAGGATTGTTTCATCATCATGTGTAACACCCGTGACTGTTGAGTCAGCGTGCAGAAAGTACAAGTTTGAAGCATCTAAACGGAGATTAACGGAACAAAAGTCACGGCTGAATGCATTAGACAAAAAAGGCGATTAGAAATATGGGACACATAACTGGAAACTATGGTCATCAAAATAACATGTCTACCATAAGCTGCAAGGTCAGGTGAACAGATGTTGCTGTTTGACGTGAACTGCAAGCAGAATTCAACGCCCTGAAATGGAGCCGACAACTTTTATTGGAGTTAAGGGTTTGTTCTTTCATAATTACAGAGATGTCAAGTAGATCAAGCTGTTCCTGTGCATAACATTCATTACTGGTGATGTTCCACGTCGAGAGATTCTTTGTGAAAATAGTGTCGTATTAGCAATAACGATAAATGACAGTTCCTAGCATTCTGTTTCATACAACTACATTTATAGTCAAATCTAGTAAGCTGTTTATGGAAAAAAATGTGAAAATATAGTTGATCGGTATGGTTGTTGAATAGTTTTGATCATTTTTCACACCAGTGCACAAATTCGTACCCGATTAAAGCAAACACAAATTGGTACACAATAAACTGTACAAAGCTCATTAAAAAACATAGAAATTTCAGTATTTTTCAATCACCTACACTCTCAAATTTCAACCAGGTTCTCCATATTGACGACTGAATTGATTCCTAGAGCCCAGCTTATATATTGGTAAAAAGAAGACAGTCAGTATTTCGCCGATTACCGATGGGTATTTGAATATCAACACACATTCACAATTGCCTCCGCACCTTGCAACCGGGAATTTCCGTGAGTTTTGGACATGTATGAGCTATTCACTAATGTGAATCCTAAGTCAGACCGGTAGCTGAATTACAGATCCCATGAGTGAAGGACAAACGCGTTAATTACTGTTTCATAAAAAATTCAACTACGATCGGTTGTGGGTATCGCACAGACAAACCATGTGTTTATTAAAACCCGAAGACTGCACCCAGTTAATGAGTGATGTTAACATGTCTGACTTCAGCTGAAAATTAGTGTAATCTGTTTACTAAAAGGTTTTTTATTTTACAAACATATATGGATTTGTGGTATATTGACTGTAGACTAGAATTCGTAACCATCATTCTTATCTATCTGTTTGAATAGCGCCACCAAGCCCTCCAAGGTTTGGATGACGTTTCTTATTTAACTGCTTTCTAAATTATATAAATAATTTATCAGTTGCTACTAACAACTCCTGTTATTTTATCCCATAATCCAGAAGATACATTTCCTCATAATATAGGCACACCAACTAATCGACAGACAGAAACCAAAAGAAAATTCGAATCATAAAACGACGCGTAAGAAGAATCGGATAACTGGAAGAGGTGGCGGAACTCTAGTTGATTCAATTTCCGCTCCTTGCATGTTCCGGCATATCAGGACGATTACCGAGGAGGAAATGAAAGGTTTTATCTAGTCAACCGCTTATTTGTGTCACCCGCATATTTGCCTATTTAGTATTGTTGAAAAGTTTAGTAAACTTCTTGCTTTTACCAGACTTTTCATCCGAAGTTATTCAATCCGGAAATTTCTATAAAAAAAGCAGGTTCTGAGTGGTGTGGGTCACGCGATTGGGGGGTGGAGTGGCTGTTTACGAGTATTCATCCCGCTCAATGCTGAACAGATTGTTACGAATATAAGGTACTCACGGTCTAGTTTCAGAAGAAATGCCTGCGTTGGACGTTTATTGAAACATTATAATAGTTGTTAAAAAAGATAGCGCCCCTCAAAAAACTGTGGGAATTCCGTAGGGAAACAGAACACGATAGCTGGCAGAAGAATGAAAAAAGAGCTTGTAATCAAGTCCATGAAAACGATTGTACATGAATGATGACTGAAGCGTGGTGTATTGTTGCTCGCTTTCCAGCGTCTTCATGGTTTATTTGTGTATGCGACCAATCACAGTCGTGGGCATGCGTGGGTGTGTGACAGCGCATGTCATGCTATGTAGATGAGATTATTTCTTAAAGCTATCAATTTAATGGAGCTTACTGAAATTGTATGTGAGCGCCACTGTGAAATTACATATACTTTAATTTTCGTAATAAAAAACTTTTGTGTTCTAATGGAGCCAACCTCTAAACCTGAATGTCCACATATGTATTCGGTAAATTGTAGTACATGGTAACCGGAAGTGTACAACTATAGCTTGGAAATCCAGTACATCTGAATGTAACTGTCACAGCTACATTAGCATTCCAACCAGCCATTTCAAAAAGAACAACCGGTTTCAAGGTTCGCTCTTGTTAGAGGTTCTCTCTAACATGACCAAGATTTTACAGCTGTGAACGACTTCGATTTATGTCAGGGTTGTGTCAAACAAACCTCTTGAGAACTTTTAGTATTCAAGTTACCAACCTGTTAGTTCAATGATTTTTACTATTTACATTTGATTTGAGGAAAAACTGTGTCCTCTCTAGAGACATTTAGACCTACTAATCAGCATTCATAATCGGGTGTGGTTGAGTGTCCACATGAGATTATCCGCTCGTTCCTAGGATTGATGGCGTAATGATTAACACGACTGTCTCTTGGAAGCGTGGCCGAACTTAAAGTCCTAAATCATTTTGAAAACAACTACATCCCGGGCCATTTCATTCACATGTATGGCTCAAGAATAAAAATGCTGAGAACGAGGATGCGGCAAGAATATGTATTAGTAATTAGCTCTGAGAAAAACCAAAATACAGTCTACTGGTTGTTTTTAAATGGGGTAAACTTCAGAGTCTGTGTGGATAAAACAATTCCACTCATTTCAAGTGATATTCACTTTGTATTACTCGAGTCCCGTATTGCTTCTTTGATATCAATATTTTGCTTGAATGGATCAGTTAATGATTATTCGATCACGATTTCACTCAAACGTTTGTTACTTCGAGGATGGTTGATTTTATTTTGAAGTGGAGGCCTCATTCTCTGCACAAAATGGCGCGTACGCAGACGTACTTCTGAAGTGAAACCAGACTTCTTTTTATTTTAAAAATGATCCTGTGAATTTGTTCAAAATCTTGCGTAGCTTATGCCAACTTCCTGCTGAATAGGCTATGAAGTTTTATATATTTTTTGTTCAAGTGTCCAAAATGTCTACGTGACCTGTGGAAACTGTCAACGAAAATCAAAATGTTATCTTCGTGAGTTTTTTATAAAGGAATGAAGGAAACTTGGGCTGGCCATGGTTTACACCACTCCGAGAGGAGAACTGACAATCTGGACACGCTGTTGATTATCGGTGGTCAAACCGTAATCCTAAATGAGCTACTTGCTATATTTTTCAACACCTTGGACAACACAGTGTGCAGCGATTTCATACCGAATATGGTGTCGAACACAACTGTGAACTCAGACTGCTGTGGGATCTTTGCAGGATATTAGTGTGACTCTATGTCCACGAGAAGAACCCTGACTTCTCCAGATGGTATTATTAGTAATACTGGAGTGCATTCTAATTCACACACCCCCAGTCGCAAAGTTTACCAATCGAGAAAAAAGCCGGCAGCAACACAGAGACACGAAATAATGCACGTAAACCCAAGAAGAACAGAATGGCATAAACAAACTGCATCATATGTAACATATTTTAACCAGGCATATAGTTAAGTTTAATCTCTTATGCAGACTAACCGTAATACTTATGTGTCAATATCACAGTTATAGTTAGTTTATCGTGCGCCCGAAGCTTATAAACGGAACTCCCGTTCACTGCAGTTTTATTGATACGTCACTAGAAGTTGTTTAAGATTAGCCATTTTTCTTTGTTGTCATTTTTTGACAATTTCTACAGGTCATCTGAACAATTAGCTTCCATCTATCGAAACACAATTAATCCCATTTAGACATTTCGTAAAGATATTTTGAAAGAGTCCGTTGAGTTGAATAAGCAGTCCCATTGACTTGTTCGCCGAATCATATAATGATAGAGTATACAATTAGGTAGAGCTCTTTCTATAAGATAAACTGATAAGTTACACTGGCTCGTCATTTTGAAAGTCGATATTAAAACGTTTCTGGGTGAGAAAAGTAAGCTGCAGTTCTCTTTTACTCAGATTATCTGAAGTCATCATCACTCTTAAGACCGTGATCAAGGTAGTCTCACAGGCTGAGGTTGGTTTTGTTTATTTCCTATTCAACTAGATGTAAGCAAGTCATGCACATACCTTCTCAATCGCCCTGTCACAGACAATGCTCACTGGACCGCTGGTCTGTTGTTGGTTTGTAGCTCTTTTAAACTCCCTCTCTTTGAAGAACACGATTATGGTAGTGGTGTTTTGGTTTGAGATGCAACATCACTAAGTATTTCGCCAGTTGCACTTTCTTTGATTGCAACCAGCCAGTAATTGCAGATGCAAACTGCATTTCTCTAGGTAACTGCTTGAACAAAAAGCTTATCTCTTGCTCACACTAGATCAGTTGACTGGCATTTATACCGACAAAATAATCTACTGCCTGTCATGTCGGAAAACGTCACTGTCAATGACTGAATATATTCTCCCGTGTCACTGCCATTCTTGTAACTCTGTCGTTACTCATTGACGTAAACATAGCTCATCGTAAATAGGCAACTGTTCGCACTTAACAATAACTAGGTCACTCCTCAAGGAAGGGATTAAATAGTTTGCTTATCGACTGTGTTCGTTACTCGGAGCCAAACGACACTCAACAGTCAATGGTCAATTGAATGTAACATCATTGTGGTCCGCTTGAAGTTCGTTCTGATCATTTTACTCACGGTCAACCTAACCAAATACTTTGTGAGATATTGTTAACGGTGTCTAGACGTTCCTGAAATAAACACATGAGTGTAAGTAAACAGACTAAAACACTTTAACCTGTGATTGTTTCATAAATCTCAAGTATAACCACTAGAGGTTCGGCACGTGCACAAACTTTTTGACACACTAGATTAGCTCCAGCTTTGAAAACATTCGGTGGAATAATCTTTAACAAGGATTTCTCTTCAGTCTGCCAACCACTGTTTGGTCTCCTCCTTAAACAATGATCAACTCAACATTGTGCCCTATCAGTTAACTTCCAGCGACCCATTATGATTTTGATTAGATCAATGGTAATAGTACAACCTCCTTTCCCACACTATGCAATTAAATCTTTATTCCGTAATGTATAATGACCTTCATTTAACCATTAAGTTTTCAAAGAACATTAATAGGTCTTCTTCTCAGCTACTTCAACACTCTAGGGAGTTTGTAACGGCTCCGGACGGAACAGCACTGTTTGAGCCTATAGCATGAAAGCACTGCCAACTATGTTTCGGAAACAACAGCGCCTACAATTCATTATGGCTTTGTATAGCTAGTGATTGTACAAAACCTGATGCTTACTGTTCAGATGAACAGTTTAACTCAGTGACCCCCATTTGCTAGTTTATGTGTAGTGCGCGGTCGTTCGAAAAACCGGATCGTTTTGTTATTGTTCCGTGTTTGGATGTGTTGATAATTGTAACCATGTCAGCATTAACCACGAAGTGATATTCTGATTGATTAACAGTTCACCGGCATTTTAGCCGATCTGTGTTTACTGTGCATGTGATGTAAACTTTTAACGCTTTGAATTTATTTATTCAACACATGCACGTAACTGATATTGACCATGGATTTTGATCAGTTAGCAAAACGAAACGGTTTTCTGGCGGACACTACTCACTTTGCGCAATGGCTGGATTCAATGGATCCATTGGCAGAAATGCAAAGCAAATTTGAGAAACCAACTTTTGAAGGCTTGGAAAATATTGCCCATTTGGACGTTGTTTCAGCCACTGATCGTCCTGTGAAATATGTGACTTATCTTTGTGGAAATTCGATGGGTTTGAAGCCGAGAAAAGTGCATGAAATGTTGCACACAGTACTTCAACAATGGGGTGAATTAGGTGTTTATGCTTATCACCGAGGCCCCTTGCCAGCATCATATTGTGACATTGAGTTGACAAAAGATATTGCTGAGCTCATCGTCGGTGCCCAGCCCGATGAGGTAGCAATCACTGGCGGCTTATCAACTAACATTCACCTACTTTTTAGTTCGTTTTATCGACCGCATGGAATTAAAACTTGCATATTGATTGAAGCTGGTGTATTTCCATCCGATTATTACGTTGTTGAATCTCAGATTTCATGGCACGGTCTTAATCCTTCTGAATGTATTATTCAAATAAAACCACGTCCTGGAGAATGGTGTTTGCGCACAGAAGATGTTATTCAAAAAATACGTGAGGAAGCAGACAAACTTGCATTGATTTGGTTACCTGGTGTACAGTATTTTACAGGTCAGTTTTTCGACATGGAACAGATAACTCAAGCTGGACACGAGTATGCGAATTGTCCAGTAGGATGGGATCTCGCCCACGCAGTGGGAAATGTGCCCCTGGAACTTCATAAATGGAACGTTGATATGGCTGCTTGGTGCTCGTATAAATACCTAAATGGAAGTCCTGGAGCTATTGCTGGTCTATTTGTACATCGAAAACATCATCATCAGGCTGGCTTGCACGGACCTTCTGCGGCCACTGCAGGCGTGATACCGAAAGGACCTCAGTTGACCGGTTGGTGGAGTCATCGTGCAGAAACACGTTTCGATATGACTTGTCATATGGAACTGGAAGCTGGAGCAGCCGCCTATAGAATAACAAATCCATCGCTTTTGTTGGCTGCAGCACTACGAACCAGTATTGATTTATTCCGGGATAGCGGCGGAATGAGTGCAATTCGCGAGAAGTCCATCAAACTGACGGGTTACTTGGACTATCTTCTTCGACATAGTAAATTTGCTCTACCAACTGATCAGTTTCAAATTGTCACCCCTGAGGATCCAAGAGCACGGGGAGCCCAGGTGACAATATTCGTGAGTCATAAACTGCAACAAATCCACGAGCGTCTATCCCTTGAAGGTTTCATTTGTGATATTAGGCATCCCAACTCCATACGTATTGCCCCTGTCCCTTTGTACAATAGTTTCTTAGATGTTTTTCATTTCGTTCAGCGTCTAGCCGAAATAAACGCAAAAAGTGAGTAAATGAACGAAAATGAACAATAAAAACAATGCCCTCATTTCGAATGAATTTTGGTTCGTAGGACATCATAAAACGCTAACTAGGTCAGTGTGGAATCTCATCCTCAATTATGCATTTTTGAATAAATCTTGATAAGATATTCTTATCGCGCCTTCTTCACTTAATTGAAATAACTTCAGAAGTTTTACCAATAAAGTTTTCCTGTTCAAAACGAAATTTTTGGTAAAACTAATAATCCAGTCATCTTTGTTTAGGGCATGTTTTCAAATTCGCTACCGGAAATATTCTCTACATCACGATAGTAAACATATGGTAAGTATACTTTTATCGCGAGTAAACGTTTGCCAATTATATAATCCGCATTTCCCAAAAACACCCTCCACAACTTTATATACAATCTAATCGTCCGTTCCCTAGTGCCTATATTTTGCACTGTTTCAATATAACTACCAGCAGTCTACTCTATAGAACTGTAGTGAGATCACCTTCGACGTCCCCAAAATCCTAAACTCCCCGCTGCGTGAGAGTTGCCTTGCCAGTACCACCGCCCTGGTCCACATTACCTTGTGAATGTAAATTTACTACAAACCACTAGCATCAAAGTTAGTGTG
>JTDE01004182.1:4701-16564 GCA_014338405.1 Paragonimus skrjabini miyazakii
GACGTTTGAGGGCATTCACCTGGAGATTTACTCCGGCGTCGACGGGAAGGTGAACGTGTCCTAATGCGGGCAAAATCCGTCGAAGCGCCGCAATTTCTGCCCAAACAGTGCGCCAATCGTCTGACGACGGCGGGCGGGATAATCCCTGCGATGCTGAATGGTCAGGACTCTTGGGGGTCTATGCTGTGCGGCTTGTCACCGCTGCGAGTGAGGCAGAGGGACCGGTACAAAAACGGTCTTGTACTTCATCTGCGAGTTGTGCGGCATCTAACAAGGAAGGCGACTTAGCAGCTATGAGGATAGCCTGTGTGTTCGCCGGGAGACGCTGCATCCATAACTCCTTGAGGAGTGCCTTACCCATAAATGGGGGACCTAGCAGCTGTTGCATTTGAAGCAACAGATCTGACGGTCGCTTATCACCTAATCGCAGATCTCTAAATAGTTGCTGTAGCCCTGACCTATCAGACGGTGTGATCCGTTTGATGACAGCTTTCTTTAGGGCTTCATACCTATGTTCAGCTGGTAATTTTTGGGGGAGATCACGTACTTGTATTGTGACCTCTTTAGGAAGCCGGGCAAAAAGTTGACTAAATTTTGCTTGATCTGCGGCGATACGCTGTTTGCAGAACTCCGCCTCTAAATACATAAACCACAAGGCGGGTTCCATGTCTAGAAACTGAGGAACAGTAATAGTGACTGCTCCAATCGTCGGCTTCTGTTCGTTGTCCATGGCAAAATAGGGTTGAAATGAAAGAAAAATATACACTCGATTTAAAAATCAGCGAAAAAGCTACGCGTATATATACGAACAAATAATGAAATAAATGGCAAATGAATTCCCAAGAACGAAAAACGGTTTACCGGTTTTAATAAATGTCGGGTTCACTAATTTGCTGCGATGAAGCAAAAAAATTGCTGAAATAAATTAAACGGCTTCACCAAATTGTAGTGAACCGAAACAGGTGCTGAAAAAAGGGGTTAATAATCGGGCTCACCAAATTGTAGAAAACTAGAACGTTTCTATCTAGAACCGTGCCTGTTCTCTACAATAGTTAAACCAGAAAACCAGTTAGTGGACAACGACGTGTATTGCAAGTAGACCGGTAAAGCAAGCTGTGAACAAAGCACAACAGAAGCAAAGCGCGACAAACCAGTAGCTAGCGACCGGAAATTGCGAATGTCAATTGTGACCTTGGGCGGTCGAACAAACGAGAAAATGCAGACATGCGATCAAACAATATCAGCGATGTCAACGGTCAAAATAATAGCAAGATAGTTTGAATACGTGGCAAACCAAGTGTGTCTACACGTCAAGGGTGCAATGCTTAGGACCCAACGTGTTCCAAACAAGGAGCCACGATAGTGTTTTTGAACTGCAACCGGATGAAGCTCAACAGAAAAAGAGGATCCAACGACGATTCCAAGGTATAGTGGTTTTCCCATCAATTGTAGTGTAGATACTTAAATCATAAACTGTTCTGCGATACAGAAAAATGGCACCCGAACTGCATCGTCGGGTTTAATCCCGTACTGACCAACCACTTGGAACCGTTCGCCTCTTCAGTTGAAAAGCTAGAAGGTCGATTATTATTGACCCTTTATTCTGGTTCACGAGAGTTCCACTGAGTGCAAGGTCGCGACAGCGATCAACCAGGTTACCCTCGGCATAATGCCCAACAGGCAACTAAAAGCTTGCTCTAACCTATTTCAGGTGTCTCTGTAATGCGTGGTGTGTGGATCCGGTGTTAAAGGGGCTTTCAGTGCTGATTTTGTGAAAACGGTAATACGTATTAATGACTCCGCTTCTTGTCTTCATTCATTTCCTCCTTGTCTGTCACTTTTCTCCTGGCATTCGAACTCCTCTTCGTAGCAATCGTGAGCGTCCTCTGCAGAGAAAGGTTCCAACATTCGAATTACGCACGAACTGTCCTCCCAACGAGGGTTAATCTTAGTATATTATCAGAGTACAATATAGTTTCTATGTCGAAACTTGTTCTAACGCAGCTTTTATGTCACCATTTTCTAGTGCTAAGTTCGTTTGTATGTACCCTTGGTTATACTTACGCTTTATCGCCTTACCATTACGCCACTCGTATTTGGCATGCTCACGTGAACTGTTGGTATCTGACCCTGTAAAATTGGTAACGTCACCATCGAGGTTCGTTGATCCGTTGTTCTACTTAGTATTTAATATACTTCTGTATTTCAGCACCATATTAACAAGAAACTTGCTTGCGCGAACGTTTTGCTTTGATCGGAATCAGTCGCTTAGCGAGCTGAAAAGTTGACGAACGCCCGCTATGTCACAGACACTCCATTCGAAATGCAGCATATTGACAGACGTTGCCAGTGTGCTGCAAATATAAATAATATGCTAGCCAGTATTATAGCATTACCACACCGTCTTTTGTAAGACCTAGCACCTCCCCAAACTGTCGTCCTTCCAGAAGGTATATGCATGGTAGGCACGTCTACACCAATGTAATAATCAGAATGCGTATCCTGAAGGATAGCCTATCTGAGCCATGCGGACTTTCTTCTTTCGTCTTGGTTGAAGGTGCGTGACAACTCGCTAGCACTCTCAATGCGCTACTGAATATGCTACACAAACAAAGTGCCTCCCGTGAGATGAAAACCGGCCAGCCTAAATCCCACAGTTAACCATGATCGCCGTAATCTTCCGGTCAACTACAGACCGATCACTGTTCTTACCAACGCAGCCAAAGTGTTTGAAACGCCTGCGCACAATTCCCTCTCTGACCACTTGCCCGCTGAAATCTCTCTTTGAACTCCTCCATCATGGCTTTAACAGAAGGTGCCCATTCGCGGCAAACCTGTTGTTGACCAGTGCACATTAAATGCTGAAAACCGATCAAAGCATAGGAGTGAATGCTGCATATCTATATCTTGGTGAGGCGCTTGATGGAGTGGACCGCACTGTTATTCTACAAACTACACAATCATGGCGATAATGATAATCCGCCCAAAAGGCTACACTCCTACTTTACCACCCTCGGACCCTATCTCTTCTAGTTCGTATAAATGACCTAACCTCCGCGTTGACCTCTTCCATTTCGCTGTTCGAGGACGGTGAAAGCTCCGGCATAAAATCGAAATTCCCGAGGATTCAGCCTCTCTGAAGAGATCTGAACACCATCTCCAGTCTCAAACCACCGTTCTAGATGTCAACATTGAAAGGAGAACGGTAATGCTTCAGTTATCATTTCAATGGTAATTTTCATCCCTTTCTACTCATTATGGGAGATCCGGGGACAATTGTTCTGAATACTATTACTGGCCCATTGAACACAGAATATAACGCCAAGAATAATAGCAGAACCCCAGCGACCCCAAAGCGGCTTTTTGAGGAACTTTGCATCACGTCGTTCAAACAAGCCCACGGCAGTTTTATTTAACCTCAGCTAGAGAATGACGTTGCGGCTTAGTCTCTTGACCGGCAAAGAGATGATGTCATACCTGAACCTGTCCAGAAAGGGGCCAACAAAGCCATCTTATGAATGGATACGCGAACAAAAGAAGACTGAACAAATGAAACTCGTATGCATTCAGTCAAGTCTTATGGACGTAGGACGATCACCCACTCGCTTTTGTAGGCCTAAAGAAACTTAACAACACAAGCAGGACAGTGTTTAGCAATTTCGTGAATAACACCAAGAACAGTAACGCTCGCATGTTGTAGCTTCGGAGAGTTCGTTCAAACTTCGATGCGGATTTGTTTTCATCACACGTATGGGTAGTCCGGAACTCTCTGCCTGATAGAACTATCACTGTGTATTTTCCGTCCCCGCGAAAACCGTTTGGGATTGAGCGTAAATTCGCAGTTTAGACATGGCACCTGTTGGTAATTTTGGGCTCACCAGATAAGAATCCGTGATTAGTCGCCTGAAGAAACCCACTAGAATACGTTCTTTCTTGTCTTATTTTTAAAACACTGAACATTGGAATAGGAAAAGCATGCAGCACTCAGTAGTTAGATATCAGCCAGTACTTCAAAAAGGGGCATATGACGACACTTCGAGAAGGCAATACAAAACAACTAACGACCTTGAATCTGAACTCGTTGCAGTTATCGATAAGCATGTGAGAAAAGTTGTGTTACCGCAGAAACTTCCAAAGCCGGAGACTGTAAATATTCTTGTTGTAACTCATGTGGCCGGTGGCAGTAACTGCGGTCAATGGTTGCTGAACGAACCATACGTTAAAGAATGTGCGTGCAAGGATTATGTCACTGCGAATTCTTTGAAACCCAAACAGATGAAGGTGAGGGATTTCAAGACGAGACCGGTGAATATGTACTTCCTTAAGCCGGTATATAAAACTTATTCGACACACTAAAGCAGCGGTCTTATAAAGACCTATAAAACGCTTGAAAAGCGTGTCTGTCTACGTGATACAAGGTTCTTCTCATAGTCTCACGATTTCAAATTCCACTTTCAACGACCATCTGGTGATGAGAGAGTGACAAGCTAGACGAAAGTTAAATCATCAGGTCTCTTTCCATGTCAGCTTTCGAAACATCCATTGAGCTCTGAGCACCATGTATCACGAGTGGATTCCCGGATTTCCCCCGAGTGATATGTGGGCACATTTGCTCCTGATTAGAAGGAGGCTGCAGTCATATGACCGGCACTCAATGCCATCTAGACCAGCCCATAATGCACTAGACTCACACCCATTGCGGGTTTTCAAGTCATCAGTATAAAGGGGAGCGTTTTTGTGACTGTGATCGGGGGTCATTGATATACATAAGAAATAACAAGGAATCAAGTATGGACCCTTAAAGAACTCCAGCGGCAGTCGGCGATGGAGTAGAAAGGTTCAATTCGGTTTTTATTCTGAAAGTTTTCTCACTAGGAGAAGGTGTCATCCAACGCAGTTGTTCTCTTTGGACGCCATAAAACTTCAGCTTATTCAGAGGAGGATCAAGTGGGACACTATCGAAGGCATCAACAAAGTTGAAGAAGATAACATTTGAGATGTGGCTACTGCTTTTCCATTTTGTTAAGTTATTCCGGAATATCAGTATATGGATCAGGCATGACCGGTTGCGTTGATAGCTTGATGCTCAAACCACTCGGATTCGGGCAACACGTGTTTCGATTTTGCGCTGTTGTTTTGAAATTAATGTTATTAATCAAAAGCAGGTGGTAGCGCTGCTTTCAGATGTAATGCAAAATTCTACAAGCAGTGTGGACATATAAATTCAAGAAAGTTTTCATTCAACCGATTACCTAATAGTGCTTTGAGGCAATCCCTTAGGAAGCCACTGTCTAGATCGCATATTTGAATGGTCAGTGGTTCACTGACCCTAGTAGCATGACCGTTCCCTGAGTGATCTTTGAGCGTTCTCTGAGTGTTCCCTGAGCGTTCCCCGAGCGATCCCTTGGAGTTCTAAGGAGACACTTTGGGAACGCTCAGGGAATGGTCGGGAGAAAAATTACGCGTAGCCCTATGGTACGATTTAATGAAATGCCACCTATATTTCGAGTGCCTAATATATCCAGCCACGGTTAAATCTACCGTCTGCCTTCAACAAACGTGCAACAAGATTCATAAATCTTGGATTGATTGAAAAAAAACATTATGATAAAGCAATTTTTATAGCGAAAAGTAAACAAATCGCGGACAGTTACCAAGTAGTCCAATGTATTGAAATGAACATCCAGTTCTTCGTCAGTATCTGCGGAAGCTTATTATTCATTTCTTGTCTTGACATCTGTAAACAAAATTAACAATTTATCAGCATGCATTAGAAGTGGAACATCTCGGCTAATAAGCAAGATGCAGCAAAAACTTATTTGGACAATCTGATAGAGAACTTACAGTTGTTTCAGAAAATGAAATATTCATTCGAGAGAGTGCGTCGGAATAATGTCGGCAATTCCACTGAACTTGTGCAAAATCCACTTCCTGCAAAAAACAAGTTATTAGCACGCATTAGAAGTGGAATACCTTGGCTAATAAGCAACATACAACAATAACTCATCCACACAATCTTCTAAGCTACGCCAGCATGTTTTTGGTAGAACGTGCCAGCAATGTCTATTAACGCAAGCAACTTGCAGACAAAAACTACATATCAAGGTACACATAGAAGTCCAAGATGGACGAGCTGCCTCATTGGCGCGCTGTTGTATGCTGTGTGTTGATGCGTTCAAAAACTTTTTTGTACAAAACACGTTATACTCGACCACTTGATTGTATGCGGATTTACTAAAAACAACGTCAGTTCAAAGAATGTCAACAAACATCTGTTAATGGTTTTTGGTGAGTGTTCCAGATGGAAGACTCAAAGATCATTCAGAGAAGGGCCGAGTGTTCCAGTGTGCTACTTTGTTGCAAACGAATCATGATATCAGCAAATTCCTTGATGAACTACAAAAATGGCACCAAAAATTGCTCTCGATTGTTTTCGTACATAAATGCATATTTACATGTCATGTGATGAAACCATGTTACAAACCTCAATTGGGTGGATAAGTTAATTCACTTGGGCGCACGGATTAAGTCGGACAGCACGAACGGCTTGCGCTGTGTCTCGCAGAGACTGTTGCCTTTTGCTCTATTGTTGTATACTATTCTTCATACGTGTTATATTCATTGTACACATAAACCACTTGTCTATTGTTTGAATCAATACACACTTTGTCCTAGCGCGTCTCGGTTTTTGCTTGCACGTGATCGTTGTTACCGAGAATTAACTGTGGCAACAGTTGATTTTTGCACGCTGGAGGAACGGAATTTGCTGGAATTTTTTGTCCCCCAAGAGGAACGTTCTTCAAACATATAGCGAACCTAATGTGGTGGAATTATCGTACACAGCAACTGTAGATTGTTTTGTAGCACTGTCGATTCATTTCTTGATTCCACTATATAATTGGAGAGTCTTTGTTGATTTCTTTTTTAACGTTCGTTCACAGTTCCTTCTGTTCTGTCCCACATACTTCCCGAAAAGAACATTTTTTCCCTTATCTAATAGGCTCCTTTTCTTTGTATGTGACGTTACTTTTTCTGAACATGGCTGATTCTGAACCAGATCCTACTGCCGCGGAAAATGCAGTCTTTGTTAGACTTCCCGCGTTTGGTAGTCGTGATTCTATGCCTCTGTTTACTTAGGTTGAAGCTATCTTTGACTATAGACTCAGCGATTCAGCGACTGATACACGGGTTCGAGGCAGAGGCCCAATGGTCCCGGATCCAGTCGGTTTTTCTTGTTCAATGTCCAGCGGGCGTCTGTTGACCTGAAAACCATTCAGTGAAAACGGGGTGTAGCACCGCTCTTGGGAATTACAGTTCAGTACACTACAGACGGATACGCTCACAAAAGTCCCTGTATAATTTCATAGTTGCAAACCTCCCAGAGCATGTCACTAATGAAGTTGCTGGCCTCATCCACGCTCGACCTAGTGTTAGCCCGTACGACAACTTAGAGCCCGCGATCATTTGAAGAACTACAGAAACCGATGAGCAGAACCTGCGAAAGCCAATAGCAAAAGTAGAGTTGGGCCAAAGAACCCCTTCACAACTCCCCCGTCATATGGCAGAGCTTGTAGTGACCAGCGATCGTGTGACTCCTCCAAGGATTCCGGCTGCAACCGTGTCTTCTCACTTGTCTGTTCTGTACGCAGGAGTTTGTGTACGCCTGCTATAGGAGGCCTGATATGAACTCATTGCCACTCTCCTCAGTCGTGCAACTAATCGCACACAGCGAATGCTTGTACTTTTCCTAACAACTCATCTATTATTTCATTCTTCAAGGTCGTTTAACGCACTTGACGCTTGGCGCGCCTTCGAGTGCCGCCGAGTGGGCTGTAGTCAATTTCGCGCCTCTTTCCTTTTCCAACTGGTTGCTGCCGTTGATTCAAGAATAGGCTAAAACTAACTACTTATCATATCTCCAAACACTGCGGAAAATATACGGTTTGTTTCCAAGCCCCGCTACCATCTTTAGTTCGACGCCTTTTGGGATTACGTTTTCATTTATCTTTATAATAGGCATTTCAAGTTGTTAGTGGGCGATAGCTTAGCGCGTAATCACTTGTCCACTACAAGCTTCAGAGCCAACATACAGTTAACGAACCAATTCTGCGTGAGTTGTGGTATATAAATCTGCCCGAGGATATCCGAAAAATATTGTCCATACTCGATAAGTACACCCTGCTTCAAAAACTCGCAGAGCTGGCTGATCAGGTATACGAGAGTTATCAAAGCCGCACAGTTTCTCCCCTACACTTATCCGAATTGTCGTCGAGCCATAGGTGGCATACGGAACTGGACGCTTCGAAGCAACACATTTCCGACATGACCGTACAACTATCTGCAATCACTAAACAACTCGCCATACAATCAAAAGGCCCTCCCTGTCGCGGCCAATCCCGAAGCCGTTTACGCAGGCGACGAGTTGATCGAAACGTGTGTTATTTTCATCGTCGATCACCATGAAGTTTTACTCGGGATAATTTCCACTCGGGAAACGCCAAGGCCTGACAATAATAGCGACGGCTGTTCATGGCTCCTCAAACTGTCGCCTATTCTATATGTTCGACCGTTCGACTGCGCTGAATCTTCTCATTGATACAGGCGCAGGAGTTAGCGTTATTCCACCGAAAGGTAACAAACGAAATCTTCAACCAGTATCGTACACACCACAGGCTGCTAAGTGTTCGACGTTTCCAACATACGGTGAGAAGCTACCCACTCTGGGTCTCGGCCATAGGCGTCAGTTTCCCTGGAGATTTTCGGTGGTAGATGTACAACCCCCGATCGTTGGAACTGATTTCCTATCAACCTTGGGAATTATGGTAGGCGTTGGTGGTGAGAAATTGATCGACAGCACGACCACCTTGTGTGCAAAAGGCAAGGCCACACCAATCAATTCGACTGGACTGCGATCGGTCTTATCAGGTAGCAGCTTTGTAACCATCCTTCGACATTTTCCACAACCCATCAATCCTTTTAATCTAACGTCACCGCATAAACCCGATGTTTTTCACCACACCGTCACCAAAGATCCACATACTTTTGCACGCTCCAGACGTTTGCCACCTCACAAACTCAAAGTGGCCAAAACAGAGTTTGAACACCTCTTAGGACATGGCGTTATCCAGCCTTCAACTAGTCCATAGGCCTCACCTCTTCATATGGTTCCAAAAAATGACAGGTGACTGGCGCTTTTGCGGTGGTCACCGCGCATTTAATAACGTCACTGTTCCACGACCTCTCAATTGGGTTGAACAGGAAGACTATCTTCTTTAAGATATATTTGGTTCGGGCTCACCATCAAATCCCCGTGATCCAGTAAGAATTCTCGAAGACGGCAATTGCCACTCCATTTGGACTGTATGAATTCGTCCGCATGCCATTTGGCTTACGGAATGCCGCACAGACTTTCCAAAGATTCATCGACCAAGTGCTTCGTGGTCTTGATTTCACGTACGTTTATACTAACGACGTCTTAGTCGCGAGCAAAGACACTCGACAGCACGAGTCACATCTCCGAAAGCTAGTCGAACGGTTACCCAATACGGTGTGAGCTTAAACCCTATGAAATGCATTTTTGGAAATAATTCCACAGGTTTTCTTGGACATCGAATCGACAGTGACGGTATACGATTTTTGCCAGTGAAAATCGGTGCTGTTAAAGGTTATTTACAGCCACAATCTCTGGAAAGTCTCCAACGCTTCCTAGGCATTGTTATTTATTATTGTCGCTTTATTCCATAGTGTTCGGAGCTGTTAAAACATCTCACGGACGGTTTAAAAGGTAATCCTAAGCACTTCGTTTTGTCTCCTGAGGCTAATACTGCGTTCGTTTCAGCCAAAGAAGCTTTGTCCCTAAGCCGCCACATTAACACATTTGAAGACAGATGAACGCTGGCCGCTAATTTTGGAGACTGACGAATCTCAGTCAACTGCTGACGCTGTTTCACAACGGAACGTGAATGATAAGATCTAGCCTTTGTTCTTTTTCTCCCGAAAACTCCAACCAGCACATTATCTTTGGTCGTGATGTACTGGCCATTTGTCTTGCAATTAAACACTTTCGACATCTTCTGGAGGGTCGCAACTTCACTGTTTTTACTGATCACAAACCACTTGCGTTCGCCTTTCGTCTCCCTCCAGATCGGTACTCCTCTGAAGAAACAAGACACGTGGATTTTATCCCCCAGTTCACTACCGACATTCGTTTTATAGACGGTTCCAGCAACTTCGTCGCCGACGCCTTGTCTCGCCCGGATATCAGCCAACTATCCACAAGTGGCATTGACCTTTGCTCCCCCGTGAAACCTCAAGTAAATGACCCAGAACTTTGTCAACTTCGTGCCAACCCCTCCATAAAATTACGTAGTATTCCCTTAGGCCAATCTGAATACTCAATTACGTGCGAGATGTCTGCCGGCAAATATTGATCTTTCATCCCTTTCGCACACCAGTTTAAAGTTTTCGGTCGCCTCCATTCCTTAGCACATCCAAGAATACGTGCATCAACGAAGCTGCTTTCTGAGCGTTACATTTGGCCGGGCATTCGCAGGGATATTCGTAACTGGGCCAAACAGTGCTTGGAATGTCAACGTAGTAAAGTTCACTGTTACACCATCACTACCCCGGAAACGTTTCCTTTACGTGAAGGACGCTTCAAACAAGTCCATCTTAATATCGTTAGTCCCATCCATTCTTCCAGCGGTTGTGCATATCTTCTAACCTGCGTGGACCGATTCACGAGATGGCCCATTGCAGTCCCTTTGAACAACACAACAACGGAAACCAATGCACTCGGTTTTGTCAACTCGTGGATTTCGAATTTTGGCGTTGTGGGTACAATCACAACTAACCGTGAATCTCAGTTTACTTCAGCTGTTTTCCGTGACTTGAATCGTATTCTTGGATGCAAACATATAGCGACCACTGCATACCATCCATCGTCGAGCGGCTTGGTCGAAAGGTTCCATCGTCAATTCAAAGTATCCTTGATGGCAACATCGGCAGGTGGCAAATGGTCTGATCGCCTCAACATTGTTCTTCCTGACTTGCAAACCACTGTAAAGGACGACGATGGATGCACTTCTGCAGAGCTCGTGTATGGTTGTAAATTACGTACTCCTGGAGAATTTTCTCCCAATTCCTTAGTATATCTGAGTCCTTACGCGACTTACGTCACGCGTCTAAAGAATCACATGCGGCATGTTCAACCTTCTCCCCCACGGAAAACGTCCCGCCAAAAACAAATCCACCACGATCTGCGTGCTTGCCCTCTCGTTTTCATTCGCGTTGGCTCACCTAAGTCATCTCTGCAGCCGCCGTATGATGGCCCGTTCAGAGTGCTTGACCGCAAAGACAAATATTTTATCATTAACAAAAACGGAACATGTCACACGGTAAGCATTGACACGTTAAAGTTCGTCTACGTCGATCGCGATTCCAGGTCGCCGTCTCGTCATTCGGACATTACACATACAGGTAATTCCAGCCAGCGTACCCTAGATCCGACTAGTAACTCACAAAACTTTACTCAGTCTACCCAACCTATATTTGACACCCATGACCATGCCCTTGTTCCTGTTTCCTAATCCAGGCCTTCCACATCACACACCCGTTTTGGACGGACTGTTAGATGGCCGACCATATATAAGGATTATCGATACTGACTCACTGTCTGTCTCCTTAAGTATCGAGCGTTTTCTCTCCCTTAACGTTCTAGGATGGAATTATGTGTAGTCTGTTACCGTTTTGCTTTCTTGTTATATACTATTCTTCATATGTGTTATATTCATTGTACACATAAACCACTTGTCTATTGTTTGAATCAATACACACTTTGTCCTAGCGCGTCTCGGTTTTTGCT
>JTDE01004182.1:19700-38836 GCA_014338405.1 Paragonimus skrjabini miyazakii
TGGATCTTGTCAGGACCCATTGCACTATAAGAACGACTCATTCGTCCAGTCACAGAAGAATGACGTCACCGCCTGTGATGTAGTTTGTACTTCTACCGTTGCACAGGCCGTGAGACTTAATGCCGATTGCGCTGGACTGGGAAAACAACAGTGGGCGTCTGATTTGCTGTTGCTGAATGTTGCACTGTAGCCGTTCTGCTGTGCATAGTCTCGAGTCCCGTCATAAAATCACGCTTTCCAGTTAATCACATGGGTGATATAATCCGTCGTCCTGTTGAAACTGGTCCAACAGATTAATAGCCAGTCTGTTGTCACTATTGAAAACCAATCGACAATGAAAAGCAAGGACTCAGCGCGTGGACCCTTGTGTATTAGTATCGACCCTGGAAAATAGAGTACAGAGAAAATACGTCAAGCTAGCGGGGCACGGAACGAGCTGTGATTGTAGCCCCGGGACGGATGTTACCAATGGAATAGCTTGACTAAAACAAAAGTAGGCAAAAAGCCGAGATCATAAAAAATGTACAAGTGAATGCGACTATCAAAAATACCATTTATTATAGTCGCTACAGTCCTTCTTCCAAAAACAATATGCCTGATGGTAGCAGCTGATGTCATTTGCGATGTAAGTCCGCTGATGCCTGAGTAGATGCTGAATGCACGGACAATGATCAGTATTGAATAGACGGGAATTTTGTTAATTTCAAGTCAAACATCACCTAAGAGTGATTGCAGCTGTCGCATTCCCATAGTCTTCCCAGTCGGCCCATTTTTCAGTAAAGTACTAGACTCAAGGCGGTCGGACAACTTGATCATTACAAACGAGTGAAAGTGGTTGAGCGGAGTCCACAGAGTCCAGTTGACTTCAGCTATGATCAACGCCTAAATATGCAATATGCGTTTACACTAGTAGCTGTTCCGTCCAGGTGACGAAAGCTATGATCAACAGTGAAAAGGAAAACACGACAGAAAACAGGTTAAGCTTGTATTTGGACCGTTCAAGATATATTATATTGATCTTCTTCAATTCTGGTAAATTATTAGACAACACACTGATATCCATCCGTGAGATCTACAGCTGATGAAAACATAGACCAACAGTCATCAGAATCATAAGCGTCCATGATACGAAGAGTGACTGGTCGTAGCTGAACTGGTACAGGTGAGAATCAACGTTTTCGTCGAAGAAATAACGAACATCAACATTGATCACTCTCCTTCAGATTAGTGAGCGTTGACTCGCGTACACATGACAAACTACACTCAAGCATAGTTAATAAGTAATAAACAAAACAATGCGCACGTTGTTAATGGTAGAGTTGGACATGTTACCCATGTTTACACCATACCGTAGGCAGAAGCAAACACGTGAAAATGTAGACCGTTTCCTACCCGAAACACTCTCAGGGAAGCAGGCTAAACATATAATTCAGATGTTTAACTAACCCACAAACGTGGTGGCATGGCTTTTATGAGAAATTACTTTGATATTTAGTGTACAATGCAATGCAAATGCAGCGTGGTCGAAAATCAGAAATTTAATTATATCTCACAAACCACGTAAAATTGAACATTTCTGCACAGCGGAAGTTGTAGTGATATCACCTTCGACTCCCCCAAAATCCTAAACTCCCTGTGACGTGAAAGTTGCGTTGCCTGTACCACCGCCCCTGTTCACATTACCTTGTGGATTTAAATTTACTACAAACCACTGGCATCAAAGTTAGCGTGTTGATGTAGGTATCGCAGTTTTACTCGTTGCTATATAACGAATCCGCGCCATCTCTACTACTGTAGGTTACATTCACTGGGATAACAATGTTTTAGCTACTACCGTTGGGAACGCCGCCCAACCAGTATGACGCTTGTTTGAATTCTGAAGGTAGACTGGAATTTTCGTCGACAATCGTCCTCTCTGGCGGCTGCTGTGCGGTTGTCCTGAAGATTCTCTCACGCTTAGCTCACTAGCACCCCTAATCGTTGCGTTGAAGTTCGCTTGTGAACAGTGAGTAAATAAGTAAAGTTTGTTTGCAGATCCACCGTTTTCTCACTGTGACTTCCGATCCGCATTAATATAAGGCTGGGGAAACCTTGGGTGTACGAACCTCGGAACTAGCAACAGGATACTGGTGGGCCCGTTCCAGTAAATAGTTTTACTGCCTTCTATTACTTATTGCAACCTTTTATATACTCCAGGTTCAATTTTTTCTCCCGAATTTGTATACTTATATACGATCATACATGGCAGTGATTTTCTTGCCCTAGTTCCAATAGTTTCTAAGCGTTATATTTGTTCAGAATCCTGTGTGTATAGTTAAATGATGTAGTCAGATATTTCAGTCCCCATGTCGGAGCTTGCCGAGGTAGATGCGAAGGAAAACGCCTTGAATTTTCTTGTCCCTGGTTATCTCTCGGACAACCCAGAATACTGGCTAGTGTAACGTGCGGTCGAAACTACCAAGCGCCCAAAGGTTGAATTTGAATTGTGTAACGGGGCATTCAGCTGTGTTGTCGACGCGGTTTTGATTTTCTTTTGTGTAAGTCGTGTGCATAGCTTATTGGGCCTTCGGCCGATGCTGGTTCTTGTTGTTTCCTTCTATAGGATTGTTGTTGGAACACTTGCTTCGGAAGAACACTGTCTCCCAGTGTCACTACATTACCCTATAGTTGGTCCACAAGTGTGACGGACAACCAGAGAAGAAACGGCCGGCTTGCATGTTACAACTAGCGTTGCTAGAGCTGCAATTCCAGTTAGCGCGCATCACTAGCCAGACTGCCAAGTTCAGATACTTGGCCACCGCATTGTAAACGTCGGTCGCACCCTATGTGAGAGACTTAGTGATTAGACCACCGAGATCAACCCTTACGACGCACTAAAGAGCGCATTCTTAGAACGTGTCGTCGTATGAGGAGAAGAACGTCTTGAACAGACCCTTGGCGATTTGCATCTGGGAGATCTTACTCCATCTCAGTTGCTTCGGCAGCTGAGACAGGTGGGTCGAAATCACAGAATTGATGACAAGCTCATGCGTTACATCTGGATGCAGAGACTGCCCGACTTCGAGCAAGCAATTATCTCTCCATTCATGTCGACGAGTTCCTTGGATGATTTGGCAAAATCAGCGGACTCATTCTTCGATCATCTTCCCAGCGGTATGCATCAGGTAAAGGTACACATAGAAAGTATAACCGCTGACTTAGCAGCAATAGTGAAAGAAATCCAAGCTCTTAAAGCTTATCGCCCCGCTTCCAGAGGACGTAGCCGTTCTAAGTCGCGTTCAAAAAGGGGATACTGCTGGTATCACCATAGATTCGGAATCAAGGCACGGAACTGCATTAAGCCGTGCAATTTCTCAACGGGAAACGCAAGCGCCAGCAAGTAATGGCGACAACTGTTGCTGGCAATCCCACCCCTGGTCGCCTATTTTTATACACGATAGAAATTCTAGCTTGCATTTTCTAGTGAACACCGGCGCTCAAGTAAGCGTCATACCGCCTAGAAAAGAGGATACGCCTCGTTCGACTCCCTTCAAGCTCCAGACCGCAAATAGAACCCCAGTGTGTACTTTTGGCACACGCTCCCTAACGTTGGATGTGGGACTACGGCGTGTTTTCCGTTGGATGTTCATTATAGCGGATGTACCAGATGCCATTTTGGGCATGGACTTTTCGAAGTATTTTGGGTTAGTTGTCGACGTAGGCCATCACAAACTCCTAGATCCCCTAACGAGTATATCCACCATAGGGACCACTTCCCTGACGATTACCCTCAGCCCACTGCCTGCTGAACCATGCCGTGATGATAGATACCAAGCGGCATTGCGTGACTTCACTGAGTTGATCTGTCCATCTAACGAGCTACCTGTCGTCATTACGAAATCATGAAGTGATTGAGATTCAGATCGAATTAGCACAATGAACTTGGCTCTTTCAACTGCCACAGAATTCACCGGTTTGAAGTGTTGGAGGAGTATTTTCTTTAGCGCGGGATAGAAACAACTGGTTGGTGAATCCGGGAAAGCCACATTTTTGACAAGAGCATAAGCTCCCATGCCAGTGAAATGTAGAAAGAAAGCAACCTTCTTTTTTTCGTCAAAATAAGATTCTGAAAGACGCCAAATGTCAAACCTGTCCAAATGATCCTCCCCTTCTGCAACATTTGGATTAGCGGATAATCGATCCATTTCAGTAATCATTGTGAATTGTGCGAAAGCGCGACATCAAATATTTTACTTAGAATTATACCATATAGGATAACGATCGAACGTATAAGAATCGTAAAACACAATTAGTCTCAACAACACGGAATGTATATTATCGAATCGTACGTATCAATCAATTGTACAGGATATTTGAATAGTAAAACAAATTGTATAACAGAAGGAGACAAAACATGTCAATCATGTTCATCACACGGACATACAGAAGATACGGAACTCAATGATGCAGCGGCTTCACGAGAATTTTGAATGGCCGAAAGGTGTACAAATAAATGAGAGAAACATGTCAGCCATATTCGACACATCCGTCGGTAATTCGTAACCCCATGATGGCTTGTATTCCATTCGTACAGATCTTCTGACTATCGGTATTCCAGGCATTTCCTGTTCCACAGGAGTAGCATGTACGTTAGAAATGTCGTCCTTCTCTTACGTAATGGGATCATCTATAAAGAAGTGATTGATATCTGAAGAAGTAAAGATTCTCTCAACAGGACGGATGCCAGAATTGACATCAATTTGATCAACATGTCTTCGATTGCAGGAAAACTATACCAAGTCAAGATTAGTGACCATACAATCTGCGTCAAAAGAAAAATATATTCTTATGACAGGACATAAATCATCGCCTTTGAAAAACATATCATCACTTGTTTTTACATAGTCAACACTTGCGCTTAAATAATGCGATTTGAAAAAGATTGCCAGGTCCTCCCTGTGATGCTTTATCGTATTGATTGGGAAAATTATCGGTTTCTCGATTGAGTTCCACAACCGAGCTTGATGTCAAAGAAGCAAACAGACTCCAGCGCTCACACAAAATTTTCGTAAGTTGAACGAACCACGGAGTGGGACGAGAATAGTGCTGAAGTGCACCAAAGACAGAACGAAATTCATTATGTTGGTTGATAATGGTGCATTCACTGATTGAGTTAAGCGATGTGAATCCAGTCTGAAACACTTGCTATTAAGAACATAACCAAGGCATGAGGAAGAATCAACTGAAAAAGCTGTACTCTTTTGGGTTGATGGTTACTTTGAAGAGGACGAGTGGTTTTACCAAAAAGAAGAGGCAATAATCATAAGTAGATTTATCAACAGCGTGAACAATCACATCATGTTAATGAGTTTCGATGCCATCTAAGGCTTTGATAGTTATTTTAATAGCATCTTGGAATACAGCTGGCGAAGCATTTAAACCAAAATGTAGAAAGTTGTATCGATACAATTCGAATGGTGTATTAATCACTATCAAATTGCTTGACACTTCAAGTGGTACATAAAAATGAGCGTTTGTTGTATCAGTTTTCGAACAGACTTTAAAACCTCACGAACAACACCGTACGTCCTCAACTTCTTGCACTGCACAAGTGCGTTGTAGCAGACAGTCATTCGACATCAACGTGTAGTCGTCACAAATTTCCGGCGTAACTTTGACAGCCTTCAATTGTGTTGCTACAGAATTATCCCAGGCTGCTTATTCGCCTGGACTTATCAAGCATATACCACATATGGGCCGCAATTCTTTTTACACAGGTTCTCTTAAACCGCATGGAATTACTCGTCTCCGTAGGAAGAATGGATGCCCCGAATATCCAAGTTTTAATTTCGGTATCCGTATTCACCTTGTAACAGCTATAAACGATAAAATCCAAGAATAGAAGGACGTGAACTTGGAACTAAAAACTGACAACGGGTAACTTTCTCTATATAGCCCAACAACCTACAACAAGCGATGAATGATCAGTAATATCATATACATTATCTTGTTTAATTGAAAGAGAGCATCGGGGTAAGAGAAAGTTTGATCTGAATATGAGATTATCCACTTCACATTATGGATATTATGGCTTTGCCAGAAAGAGACACTAATATTTTCAAAACATGAGAAGTACTTCGGGTGGAACAGGTAGAGAAAGGGTAGGAGAGTATTCAGCCGATGGTTGTACCTTTGAATTAAAAACCGTCTTTCAATGACACAACCGTTTGGGCCCACGTGACAACTGGGTGTGACCCACTTTGCAACAGCTGAAGCACCTTGCTTGTCTTTGTGGAAAGTAAAACTGGGAACGATTGTGTCCACTGGATACGCAATTCCTAAAGTGTTGCAGTAATGAGTTCGTATTATCTCTCCCGGATAACTGAACGTATAGTCTCGGCATACCGAAATCAGTACGCGGGTTGAGTTTGTTGTTCAACTTCCGATCTGGATTGAAGCTTTTAGAATAATTACACGGGACAGCTCCAATGGTTTTGGTAACTTCTTTCACGTACCCTACGAATGGTCTTCAGTTTTTGATCTCGATACAAGTGAAGTTTCTTTTGTAACTCTGGTAACTGAATGCCAGCAGTTATCAGTAACCAGGCTGGTCCTTTAACCGGATATCATTTTCATAACCAACTGGTTGAATTCGCAGCTATAGGACGAAATCTCGTTAAGGTTGTGATTCTCAACGAATTTGGCCACAACCAGGCATGCATTTCTTCGGACCACGCGAAATCGTGAGTTGCAACATGTGTCGCGAGAGTTAAGTTGTTCAACAAGAAAAACCAACTCACCAAACACGTTGCACAACTCTGCATTCATTCTTATGTGTTTCGTACTTCGTACAGCGATAGAAAATCTAGACAGTTCTCAGGGTTTCATGCCACCTTGCCTCATCATATTTCAAACGGTTTCTTACCTACGGCTCGTTCCGTGAACGTTATGTACATCGACATCTTCCATTAACCTTTGCAGGCATTCATGGAACTGTGAGAAAGCGTGAAATTAACGATTTTCAACGACAGCCTTGGAACCTTCAATATAATCCATGTCCTAAAAATAAAACAGTACAATCGGTTACTGATATGATGAACAACTGCTGTATTACTCTATATATTAATATACACATTATTTCTGCCTATCTGCGTTATTTCTGTAAATCAGCATCAGCCATACTGTAGTGTATAAAGCAAATACAGGTTCACAGTCGACTGTTTACGTGCTGAAATGCGGATGGAGCCTTCAAAGAAGAGACACGCGATCAGTGATCACACATGACGACAGTCTCTTCTCCGAATGTCTATTATAGTCGTGGACCGAACGTCGTGCAACGTGGAGACACTGAAAAATGGCGTTCTTCTGGGGCAGAGGTTCCAGCAATAGTCCTATAAACGGAAACAGCAAGAACCGGCATAAGCTAAAGACGCAGTAAGTCATGCACACAACGTACACAAACGAAACGGTGTTAACAGCACGACGGCGCGTTATTACACAATTCAAATGCAATCTGTGCGCGCTCTCCAATTTCAACTGCTTACTACAATGCCGAATTTCGAAAATAACATACTTTGAGGTCGTTTTCAATCATTGGCCAATTAGAACAAACACACCCGTCCGTAATACACAGGTATCAAGGCGAGAAAGCAGAATATGCGGTGAATTTTTCACCCACAATAATCAAAGAAATCGCGGTCTACAGCTAGCATTCGTGTTCCGTCACCTGCCCTAAAATCTTGTAACGGGCAGCGGAGTGTAGCCGCTGAGGAACAGCGTATTTCTCTGAATGAAGAGGGCCTAACGAGAATCTGGATTGGTAACCAAAACCGAAAAGCATGAGCGAGAGGCTCAGTAAGCCATCCACTTAACTTACACAGTCCTAAACTCGAATGGTGTCAATCACATGAGAGCGCACTGTATTACGGTCTACCGGTTTGAAATGTTGGAGAAGTAGTTTCTTCAGCGCATGATAGAAGAGGTTGACCAGTGGGACTGGAAAGATCGACTTTTTGACGAGATTATCAACATTCCGCTAATGAAATGCAGAAAGAAATCAACCTTCTTCTCATCGGTATTGTGTTTTGTGAAGCGCCAAATTTCAACTCTCTCCAAATAATCTTCCAATTCACGAGGGTTTGAATTAATCTGTGATTAATTCATTTCAGTAATCGTTGTAATCAGTTTCAAGAGGCGAAGTCAAAATTAGATGAATGAGCATGAATCGAATGGAATAATCACCAAGCGTATATAAGTTGCAGAAACGATAAGGCGCGGCAGCACATAACGTACAATGCTGAATTGTTTGTATCCGTACGGGAATTGGGGATAGTCCAAAAAATTAATGAAGAAAACAGTGGAAACATATCAGTTATATTTTTTATACTCCGTCGACCCGTTCACATTTATATGCCACTGTTGTTCATCAGTATTCACGAAAACTACGGTTGAAAAATTCAGTACAAGTATTTGCAAGTCTCCTTTCAAAATTCTGTTGCGTTTCATCATACCGTATATAACTCTGGCAGTAGCCAAACTGTTTTGTCAATTGTCGTATCAGTTGGTTGTACGTCTAATCGTCTTGGTGTGGACGCAAAAGTTTCTCGGTTTCGGATTTCAGCGACTTGTTCACGGGTTCGAGATTGGAGGTCCAAGTCTCTCGCAAGCATTCAGTTTGTCCGTTTCAATGTTCAGACATTTTCTGTTGACCTGAAAGGTGGTCATTGGGAACGGGGTGTAATACCGCTCTTAGGGGTTACAAAGAACGCCAGGAACACAGTAAGTTACTAACCTAACCATTTCTTAAGTAGGTGGGGATCTAATTATCGCTTAATATGGTCGCTAGAAGAACAGCTAACAACCTCTGATGGAAGGCCGTTCCAGTGGTTTATAGCCCTGAGGGAGGAGAACAGCTGCCTGAGGAAGATCGGAGGTCGAAGCTTATAGAGCTTGTCGTGTCCCCTCCGGTTGTTACAAGCTACTGCGGTGAAGAATTACTGCACGAGTCCTGCACTAAAGAAACTGCGTAAGAATTAAGTCACCGTAGATTCTTCGAAACTCAAGCGGATAAGGAACAAGAATTTCAAGACGAGACTCGTGGATGAAATGCTGCTTGCCCATGGCTATTTTGGTGGCTCTTCGCTAGGCACGTTCAACGGTGAGTAGGTTTTTCATCATACGGATGTATACGACTTGATTAGCATAATTAAGCAGTGGTCTTGTATAGATTCCGTAAAGCGTTTGAAGGGCATACCTGTCTATGCGAAGAAAGGCGCTTTATTCTTCCAAGATTCCCAAATCCCTTTTTGACGGTCAAATGGCAGTGACAAGAGCAAGGTAAATCAGACGACAGCCAAATTCGTAGGTCTTTTAAAGGTTAAAATTTGCAATATCCATCACAGTTTGTGTACTACTTGTCATGGATAGGTTCCCGAAGTTGCCTCCGAGCGACATATATGCACATTTGCTGTTGTTTAACGGGAGACTCCAGTCATCCGATCAGCATTTAATACGATCAGGGTTAATCCGTATTACACTGGGATCAGAAACATTCCAGATTTTCAAGTCGGCAGCACAAAGGAGAAAGTTTCTAGAAATAAATCGGGAAATGTCATTGGTACGTATCAGAAACAACAGCGGACAAATTAGGATCTTCGAAGAACTCCAGCGGACATCGAGAAAGGAAAAGAAGGATCCATTCCGGTTTTTCTCTCTGAAAGATTTGTTACCAAGAAAGGATGTAATCCAGCAGGGAACCTCTTATTGGGTGCCACAAGCTTCTAGTTTATGTACAGGAGGACCATGTGAGACACGGCCAAAGGCCTTGGCAAGGTCGAAGAAGATGGTATGGACACTGGCTTGCGACCACTTTCCTACGAGTCTCGTCTTGAAATTCTTGATCTTTATCCACTTGAATTTCGAAGGCTTCGCGGCGACTCAATCCTCATACATTTTTCCTTTAGCATGAGGCTCGTTCGGCAATTCTTTTATCCCGCTAGTTGATAACTATCGAAGGGGTTACGACAAGAAGCTCTATAGGATTCGATCATAGACCTTCCTTCGGCAACAGTTTTTCTCCTACGGGATTATCAACCACTGAAACGGTCATCCATTAGAGGTTGTTAGCAGCTCTTCTAGGGACCGTTTCAAAGTGTTACAAGATTCTCGTTTACTTAAGAGGTTGTTAGATTAGTATTCTGTTCTATTCTGTCAGATTAGGATTTTACTCTGTTCTCGAGTGGTGGTATACCCTGGGTTCAATGACTGCCGTTTAGGTCAACTGAAAACCGCCGACATCGAAACGGACAAACTTGTAAAGGACTGGAAAGTTTATGTCTATGATCTTGTCTATTCTCCACAATAATTAAACCAGAAGACCTATTAATGGACAAGGACTTTCATTGCAAGTAGACTGGGAAACGAGCTGTAAGCAAAGCACGACAGAAGCAAAGCGCAACCAACCAGTAGCAAGCAACGGGAAATTGTTATGTTGAATGTGACTTTGGACGGTTAAACAAACGAGAAAATACAGACATGCGATCAAACAATGTCACCAGTGTCAGCAGTCAAAATAAATAGCAAGATAGTTTGAATATTTGGCAAGCCAAGAGTGTCTCTACAAACTAGCTGGATCCGGGTGAATTGGACCTCCAACTTCGAACCCGTGAACAAATCACTGAAATCGCATTCGGGATGTGGCCGTTGTCTTCGGCGTCCGTCAGAAACGGTGGGGAAGAAGGCCATGATGAGTGGGGGACAAGATGTCATTTGAGGGGATATATATAAAGATGGCGCATTCTAACAGATGCCCGATTATCTTGCATGGGATTCTGGTGGTGTTGATAGGCTGATAATTAGTAAGAGAGTGGCGATTATCTGCCTTAAATATGTGTGACAGTGGCCCTTTTCCATGCCTCCGGAGGGTGCCGGTCCGAAAAATCTGGATAGGCACCACTAAACTATGGACCGCTTCTTTGGCGGTCAGGGGATGTATCAAGTCTGGTCCCATTGCACAATAAGGATTGTTCTTGAACAAAAGGGCCTTAACGTCAAGCACAGAGGAGTCAGCAGTAGGTACTGGAAGTTTCTGCGCGGTGGAATCGGGTGCCAGTTTGACTCAACCTGAATATTATTTTCTGAACACCCCATCAACCACTTGGGAGTTGAAGGAAGATTCTCCGTCGGGGAACTGCAAGGAAAGTCCCAAAGACTTAGTTGTATTCTGGCGCGCATGTGCACTGGAACAGGTGTGTGAACTGCAATAATTCTCGATACAAAAATAGCGAATGAGGTCAAGGACTGGACTCAGCAAAGATTAACAATGTTCGTGAGGTGTCCAATGACGCTGGAAAGTATTCGGATTGTTGCAGGCGTAGCTGAGGATGCGAAGTAACAGAGCTGAAAGTTAGTCTAACAAATAGGGTGTTTTAAACTGGATGCAACCACTGGCGTCGTGGGAAGAACCAGCAAGCACGTGTAGCAGAGTTTATTCGAAAACGTGTTGTGTTGTTGTTTTTACTCGAGTCAAACAAGAATGTACAATGTGGTCTGATACAGCAGTTACGCAAGGTTAGCAAAATGAAGTACAAAACAATGAAAACTCTGCAAGTCACTTACTGTATGCCGCATATTAGGTAAAGTTTGCTTAGTATCTCTCGCTTTGAGTTTCATGATAAAGTATGCCTTTTATCACTAATTACTTCAAGTGTCATGATACCCCACCAAACCCTCCGGCACATTACAGGAACATGTAGGAGAGTAGATTCAGTGGTATATCCACGAAGGTATGACTTTCTTCTCGAAAGGTCGTGAATAACCAATGTTTAAGTTGTTCGAATACACCTGGAGATTTTTATCAAAAGTCCAAACGTGGTGAACAAGCTCGTTTTCGGTGTATCATCTTCAGGCCAAATACAACACAATAACCATAAAATTAGTTGTCAAATCAGGATTTTGTCGAACCTATTACAGTGTGGACCTAGTAACATTCGGGAATTACGGACATGGTTACTGTGGTACCGTGTCAAGTGTTCCAACGACGGCAGGCCATGGTAACTTCAGTGTTTGAACAAAATTCTTCTGTGCACACCGGCTAGGGTTTCGCAGCCGGATTCCGATCGCCTCCGCATCAGCCAGGATATGACATTTCACACCACTGGTGTGAACACGTGTGACAGGGTCCACCTGCGATGGGACAGCTAGCTGTGAATGAACGTATTCAGTATGATGCCTATTTACGACTTACCACTCGGAAGCAGGTGGACAACAGATTAACGAAACTGAACTGCAGGCTGAACCATAGCCCAGAACCGGCGGCTTTCCTGCCGAACTCGCGCAAGTATGTTCATAATCTCTCGTCACCGTGTTTATATGATAAATTTGTGGAAGTTTTGTCATTGGGTCTAACATTTTGTTGTCCAAAGCAGCGTATTTAACAGCTTGATCTAGAAGTTCAGATCGAAAATATGGTCGGTCAACTGGATGTTCTCATGCCGACATTTCAAATACATTTGGAACAGTTTAAGACCACGTCGGTCAATGCATGCTATCAATACCCTAGTGCAAACCCAATGTGCGTGGGATGCTGACAAGAGATTATACGGAGGCCTTGAAGAACATAGAGAAGGACGACACCATCTTGATTACTGGACCTGATGAAGGCGCGGGGATAATGCTGTTAAATAAACAATCGTACCTAAACAAGATGAATGCAACAGGATGACGGCATATTTTGAATGGATTCTGAAACCGATAAGAGAAAAAGCAATTGATAAGCACATCTCCAAACTCTTGAGAAACGTGAAGCAAAATGGATGGATCGATGCTTCAGTTTTCGAGCGGGTGCGACCAACAGGCTCAGTTATACCGAGACTACGGCGTACCGAAAATTCATCAGGATGACGTACCCTACGCCAGATTTTAGACATGATAAACTCACCACATTATGCACTGGTTCAATGACTAACTGAACTTCTGGAACCACTCTGTAACAAGCTGGCTCCGAATAGACTGAAGGATACCTTTCATTCCATTGAGTCTAGAAAATCAGACTGTTGATAATGAAAGAATGTTACTATTGGACGTTTGCTCGCTGTTCACGGAAGTGCAACTTAGAAAGATAACTGATTTTATGCTCGATTACATCCACTCGAACGACACGCAATTCGGAATGTCGGATGAGCAACTCAAAGTCTTTTTGCTAGTTTTGCACGCATGACATCCAATTTCAGTTTGATGGGAAGATCTATCGCCAGAAGGATGAGGTCGCAATGGGCTCGCCGCCAGGTCCTTTGCTGGCTGACGTTTTCATGGGCATGAAAGAACAAACAAGGCTAACATGATTGATAGATTAGTGCGCGCTGTTTAAACGTGATGTAGATGATATTTTCTGTATCGTCGATAGCAACATCGACACTGATTGCCCGCTATCACCAGCCAACTCAGCTCACATGAAACTGAAATTCACTATGGAAATAGAACAAGATGGAAAACTGGCTTTCCTTGATATTGCACTATTGAAAGGTCCAGATGGATCGATTCAACGAGGTGCGCATAAGAAGCAAACGTGGAATGGCCGATATACCCATTTTCACAGTTTTGTTCCGACGAAACAAAAACGGAACTTGATACGTTGTTTAACAAATCGAATTTACACAATTTGTATTGAGGACACGCTAGAAAACGAACTCAAGCTCTTATGTGAAACATTTCGTACTAACGGACCTCTAGACAAATTTCTAACTCGAAACATGCAACGAAGGGAGCCGCAAGACCGTGGATTTTCTGTTGGATAGAAAGCTATATATATGAACTTGCTTTACAAGGACGAATTATCAATTGTATCGTTGACCTGAATGCCCGACATGATCATGATGAGAACGTTCCATGCTGCACAGCTAAGACTAACGTTCTCCTCTAAGCCAGCTGTACGCCTTCACCTCAAAGACGAAGTGCCCAGTAGTGCTAATTCGTTTTGTATCTACTCATTCTCTTATTCCTGTGGAGCAGGTTACATTGGTCGCGCAACAAAGCGCTTGTCGAAGAGAATACGCGAGCATCATCCAGCTTGGCTGATGACAGGATAACAGGGAAAGATTTCCAGCGAAATTTTGGCCCACTTAGTTGATACGGGTCACAGAGTCAATGTGGATATCGCATTCAAGCCGATCTACTGTGTCACACGTGTGTACACACCAGTGGTGTGAAATGTCATATCCTGGCTGATGCGGAGGCGATCGGAATCCGGCTGCGAAACCCTAACCGGTGTGCGCAGAAGTATTTTGTTCAAACACTGAAGTTACCATGGCCTGCCGTCGTTGGAACACTTGACACGGTACCACAGTAACCATGTCTGTAATCCCCGAATGATACTAGGTCCACACTGTAATAGGTTCGACAAAATCCTGATTTGACAACTAATTTTATGGTTATTGTGTTGTATTTGGCCTGAAGATGATACACCGAAAACGAGCTTGTTCATTACGTTCGGACTTTTGATGAAATAACGTGACGAAAGGCGAAAGCAATAGCCACATCTCAAATGCTATCTTCTTCAACTTCGCTGATACTCTCGACAGTGTCCCACCTGATCCTCCCCTGAATAAGCTGAAGGTTTATGGCATCCAAAGAGAACAACTGCGTTGAATGACACCTTCTCCTAGTGAGAAAACTTTCAGAATAAAAACCGAAACGGACGTTTCTACTCCATCGTCGACTGTCGCTGGGGTTCTTTAAGGGTCCGTGCTTGATTTCTTGTTATTTCTGGTGTATATCAATGACCTCCGATCCCAGTCACAAAAACACTCTCCTTTATTCTGATGACTTGAAAACCTGCAATGCTTGTGAGTCTAGTGCATTATGGGCTGGTCTTGATGGCATTAAGTGCTGGTCATATGACTGCAGCCTCCTTCTAATCAGGAGCAAATGTGCCCATATATCACTCGGGGGAAATCCGGGAATCCACTCGTGATACATGGTGCCCAGAGCTCAATGGATATTTCGAAAGCTGACATGGAAAGAGACCTGATGATTTAACTTTCGTCTAGCTTGTCACTCTCTCATCACCAGATGGTCGTTGAAAGTGGAATTTGAAATCGTGGGACTATGAGAAGAACCTTGTATCACGTAGACAGACATGCTTTTCAAGCGTTTTATAGGTCTTCATAAGACCGCTGCTTTAGTGTGTCGAATAGATTTTATATACCGGCTTAGGGAAGTACATATTCACCACCAGGTGTGTTCAGCGAATAGCCACCAAAATTGTTACTGATCTGAGGTTCCACTCCCACCGACCTCGTCTTGAAATCCCTGACCTCTATCTACTTGAATTCCGATGAATTTGCAGACATAATTTTCGCACGCATTTTCTTTAACGTAGAGTTCGCCCAGCAACTGTTTACCGCAGTTACTGGCCCCAGCCGCAGAGTTCACACCAAGAAACATGCGGTGATTTTCACTAAACTTAGTTCTCCTTAATGTTGTTTGTTCACGTCGTGCATAATAACATGCACAGATGGGCTAGTGAGATATTTACCCGAATTGATTGGTTCAGGGTGTTGAAGCTATCTCTGGGGTTGAGCTAGTTCAGTCATTTCATTTGTGCACTCCGCCTTATGAATTTAAATAGGCAAAATCGTCCTCGGAAAACTGCCATGCCGGTCAGTAATGGCAACAACCGCACTTATCATTCCATCATCTTGTCGTCTCTTGAAAAAAGACCGCACCACCAATCAGATATTTTAGTGGACTGCAGGACCTAGACCAGTGTCCTACCAATTACAAGGGGGAGGATAAAGCACAACAATTTTGTTCTGACTACTGACAATCATTTAAGTAAGCAGGAATCTTTGAGAACTTTGAAACAGTAAATCCCTTTTAGCCATCTGAAATGAAAGTACAAACCGGGCTGGATCGTGATTGGTACTCACGGCTAAACCCACGGTAAACAAAGGTTGACAGTCAGTTGTTTTTGCGCAAAGGACCGGCTGTCACCGACTGGTCAACAATGCCTCAATATACTTGAGAATTTGTGGGCTGTGAGCATTCATAAAGACCTTGAACAAAAAGGCAATATTGATACTGTGACCTGTAGTCGATAAGTGTCTTGCAGTGAACGAAGCGGCGTTTCGTCCTCGGTTAGTGTCACTCATTGGCGGGTTAGTCAGTTCAACTCTCAACCAATTTGGAATGTGCTCCTTGGCCCTGGTTTTAAGCATTCTTTCTGTTCTACCAGTGTATGTGTTTCCGCGACTGCAGGAAAATTGATAGATACAATGGCTGGTAGAAAACAGGAATTTGTTTTTTGACCGAGGGTAGAGGCAAACTAGTCGTTGTGTGAGCAAGACAAGCCTTGCTGCATTGTGCACGCGTTTCAACGCGGTACTGATAATCTTTTCAAAGGCATTAATCATACTGTCACCTTTTAAGGGGAGTTTGATGTAGACCACTTATTTAGAGACTTCCGCATTTGCATTTTTCTCTGGAGTGAATTTGCTCCATTTTCGAATGAACCGTTCTGATAAAGTGTTGGCACGAAACGCTTCATACGATACTGTTTGTTCGGCTGGTAATCTATCCGGTGAGCATATCCTTTACGCTCTGTAAAACAGTGTACATCCTAGTGACCTTCTACATGCAACAGGGGCAAAAATCGTGAAGTTCATGTATTGTCCCGTCCATGTTGGTTTACGGTACACTAAACGTTCGATACATTCTTCTGAACGAGTCTGACCAGGATGTCCAAAAGGGGCAATTAAGACAAACGCTTACGTTAGTTTAGTGATCCTCTTCTCATCGGTTTTGGTAGCCCAGAATGATGACCTAGCGCTTGCAACGAAGTGCTCAAAAGTGTACCACTAATGTACTGTATCAGAAAAAGAAACGTCGTTTTACCTGATGGAAGTGATTTTGTGATAGTGTTTTGGAACAACCGTAATCTGAAAGTTTCACTACCTAGGTGAACTAGCCAAGGATTTCGGCCAAAAATTCCAGTGGTGTCATGCAATCCGATGTAAAGTTCAAGCTCCTATAAGGAATTCAGTGCTCAAAATAATGTGAGGGTACGTACCACTGACTGATGTACAAAAAGCTCGAACACATAATGTGCGTTATGAATCTGTTAGGTTCATCTTTTTTTAGACTTGGGAAACTGGTAAAGCGGTTCATTACCGCAATTCGTCCAATTTATAATTTCGACCCTCTCACTTGCGTCATTTTCTAGTCGTTTCGTGAGTCGCTAATACGAAATTATTAAGCGTAGCTTTTTCTGGCGGCTAATCGTCACGTAATGCAAACATCAAATGGTAGATGGCTATGTGCCCAACGGTTGAATCAAGTGCGTCGTGTTCGGGACCAAGATGTTCACGTGCCATGTCAGAGTAAATACACACGACAGGGCTACGCCAAAGTGTGCCGTAGCACACCGGAGATAACGTCGACCCAATTTGTCAAGATGTCAAAATTTTACGATGTATACTACAGAAAGGGAGGTATGCAGACGTAGAAAAAAAGCAAGATCAGCATGTCAGCCTGATCATTCTAGTGTCGAAAAACACCAACTGCCGTAAAACTCTGTTTCATTGTGCCAACTTTATATCTGTCTGTTGGTCCGATGAAAATATAATTTCCTAAGCGCCGTACATCTCAGTATACATGACGATGTGTTACCGCGGAGAAATTTTTAATGGATGCACTGTTGCAATGGTCAATGAGCACGTTCTAAAGCGGGTAATTTTATCGGTGGCGCAGGAGAAAAGCAAACTAGAAGAATACACATGTATCTAACAGTTTGTTGATAACCAATCATAGTAGTGACCCTGAGGGTAGTGCAAGGTATCAATGCTTTTTGGGAGACAATATTCATTAAAATTTGTTGAAGTAGCTATTATCGATCGCGAACGCCTACAATTTCATGTTGGAGGACAGAAAACAGTAACGTTTGGTTTACCTTACTGGAGGTGACGAGAGCACATGGTCTTTGACGTTTCAGTCAAACATGTCCTGATCCTAATTCGTTTAACTCCGAGACTCTGCTTGTTTATACGTTGTGTGCTCTATGAGAATAAACAAAGTGGCTGAGTCATGAGAACTATCACGTGGCAAACGAGACTTGCTTTGTGTTTCATCTTCAAACCAATTACAACAAACTATGAAAACAGCAACCAGAGTGAGTAGGAAAATCGGTCGATAGAGGTTGTTGATTCTGTGTTTTCTCGTAGTTACACAATTATCTTTCTAAACTGTGACCTTGATCGTTTGTAAGCCAGGGGAGACTAAGTATCCGCCTAAAATTCTTCTGAATGCAGAGGTCAGAGTTTCACATTCGGATGCTAATGCTCTTCGCAACGGGAAACATTCGGAATCTCACCATCTTTGATCCATTTCTGGGCACCCGGTAGGCAGTCTGAAAGGCATCTTTCTCACTAACAGAATGATTAAAGTCGGTCAGATGAGCAACAGTCGCGCTTAAAACCATTTTATTCATACGACTGTTCAGTCACGCAGGATAATGTTCACGTACTCTATCGGACAATCGTCTTGTATTATGACCAGTGTATAATGCTCGACACAGGCAAAGAAATGGGTACACACAACAACTGCTTGTAGAACAAGTAAGTAACGGGTGTTGAACGGAAACTACCGCATAACTGAGTGGCAAGGTAGTTTGTCTCGACTAAATTATTGAGCCACCTTGAGATAATTTCGGCTATAAGGCCTTCCTTGAAAGGAAGACTATTAAATAAAAATTTCTTATCCACAGAAAGTGACTTAGGTTTCAACTCTACCGCCTGTATAGCCTACTGACTGAAACGCATCGAATATTAATACTGCATAATCACTTTGGTATTGGTATGTTCGCCGAGCTTGGCATTTAGGTTGCAAACGTTTCATCACCAAGCGAGGTGACATCATCAGTGCGTAATCGTTTTAGCGCATAGTTTTTTGAGCGTGGAGATTGGCGAAGTTCGATGGATGCCTGCTCTTATATAGCAGAAGCAGTCATGCAGAGGCGAGAGAATATCGCGCTACCAGCGCTCAAACCAAAACTCTGGATACGATATGTTGACGATACATTCGTAATCCTCAAACGCTCAAGGATTGAAGACACACACAGAATGCTCAACAACGTTTTCAACTATATCAAATTTACAATGGAAATT
>JTDE01004183.1:0-41595 GCA_014338405.1 Paragonimus skrjabini miyazakii
CACTGATTATCAAACGAGTTGTTTTGTTCACTTACTACATTTGCACAGACTTAGATGGTTAGGTCATGTACTAAGGATGCCAGCTAATCGCTTGCCACACCGAGCACTGTTTGCCGACGCTGCGGCCGACTGGCGTAAGGTGCGAGGTGGACAGATGATGGTCTAGCGTAGACGAATGAAATTGTTCACGAAGGGGTTGGTCACAGTTGATCGGGTTAGTCTTCCGGGCTGGAGCCCTCGCGACTCGCAGAGTCAGTGGCTTGTGACATTAGGTGAGGCGGCGGCTAACCGAGCTCAGTGGCGTGAATGTTGTCGTTGTTTGGCCTAGTTGTCTGTGAAGTGAGTGCATTTAATGACGCGGGACAGTGAAAGCCGTAAGGAAGTTGTCTTGCTGATGATGCCTTACTTTCACTTACAGCTCGGTTGTTTGTTTGCAAGGTGTAGGCGCCTTGATGTTGTATGTTCGAATGTTGACGTAGCTATTTGTAGTAGTTAGATCCATTCTCCTCTCCTTTTTTGCTCTCTTCTCACATAGGTTTTTCTTCTTTTTTTCTCCCTTCGTGGTTATGTGGCAGTTAAGCATCAGTGTGAAGCACTGAGGCATTACTGTTTATGATGGTGATGTTGATACGTGTAGTAATGTGTCCCTCGTTATAAGCGGTTAGTCTGCGTCTTCATTCCTGGATATCATACGCATTCCTTATATCGATCATCTGCAACGTGAATGTAATCAAGCATGTATACAAAAAGACAAAATTGACGCGAGAGCGCTTTGTAGGCTGTCGTTCTTCAGCTGACAAAATAAGGAACCAGTCCACCGGGTTGTGAAAACCTTTGTTTCAAAGTGGTTGATGACTTTACTAGACTGAACAGCACTCTGTTTCACACCAGATCTCTCGTACTCCTCTAGGATGCGTGGAGTTGTCACAGGTATTCCTTGAAGTGATCTTAAAAATGTTTAATGTTGAAAGCCGTTGATTTTTTTTCACATGGCACGAAAGTCCATTCAGTGAACATTTAAAGGTTGCTAGTGCTGCTGTAGAATCCATTTTTTCTGTGTTAATGCTCTTTTTACTAAGCGACAAACGACGAGTTTTATTTTGATCCCGTACTTCTGGTTGAATCCTTTCCACCTATAAATACTGTATTTAGTGCTCTTTAATTCCCACATGCTATATCACATTTTTGCTTTGCTTTTTCGTTGGATAGGTCCTTGGCAAACTTGGACGCTTCAACAGGTTGAATTTGTATGAAGTGCAGCGCTTGCGTTTGGATTCTGCCGAGGGTGAGACGGGGCCTCAGCTGCGTATGTTCATGAACGAGTTTCAATCTCAGCCATTAGATATGCCCGTGCGGTGTCTGGTAGATGCGGCTATCGAAATTCTGCAAGTAAGCAGCCATTGGATAATGTACTTAGTTTGTATGTTCATAATGCGTGAGGATTTTCCCGTAGTATGAATTACGTTTAAACTTGCCCTCAGGATTCAAACATTGATCAGCCAACGAAAGTTCGCGCTTGGGACTTTCTCAAATCCGTGTGTATAGCTGCTTTGGACATACCACTGGTGCAGATCATGCAGTGTGATGCATTTTATGATCACTTCCGACAGGATGCATTTCTTTCCAAAGTCAGATGGTTCATCAGTAAGACCAATTCAGATGATGAGTACATCAGTGGCATTCGTTCAGTGTTCCAGTCCCCCGACAACCTAGATGATGGTGAGTTTTACTATCCTTTAGTTGTTCATTAAAAATTGTGCTTTATTGTGGTAACACACCGTTTAGATACATAAAGTTAAGTTCTTATCCGTTAACAGATCACTGCCGGGTTGGCTTTTAGATTTCGATGTACGGTTAAAGTGAATGTCTTACTGTTCATGTCGCTGTCCTTTTTCTCGAGTTTACTAACGTCCCTGATTCGTGCATCAGTCACTACTTTTCGCCAACATTCACACGCGCCGTGTATTATTTGGTGATCATCGTATGTTGTGTTCTGGTGAGTATGTGGACTTCGTTACGAAGCGATTGGACCATGACACGATGTGAGAATTCGCGCATTTCGCTGACCTATTGAGCTAAGCTGGACGGCATGTTGACTACACTGTCAGCCTTCCACTCCGAGCATTCACTGGGTAAACATCTAACGAACAACTACCTGGTCTCCCATGCTTGGAGTTAGAACAAGGCTGATCCCTTGTTCCGGAAAAACGACACTGTTTCTATTATGCTGCTACCTGTCTGCCGCCTTCCGACAGGCTTTTGAGCTAACTACTCTGGTTATGAACCCCTGTTCTCCCACCTAGGTCTGAGCCTCCCAACAGTTTCCTTAGTCCATATGCAGCCACAATACTCCACACTACCCCCATCCCTATACCATCTCTCAACACAATGTGGGTCGCCGTGTCTTCTGTACACAGCAAGCTGGACAGGGGAAATCTTCCGTTGGGAGACGTTTCCCCTGCGATCCTTTCTGTGTTATCTCTCAGACTGTTCTGTCTTTTGAACAAAAAAAATAGTCGAAAGACTCTAGAGCAGACAAAGTAAATCATAATGACAGTGTCCCGATGTACCCCATGCTCCTCCACCCCGTCTCTAGTTCTTACCGTGCACTGCTTAACTCTGGAAGACGAATTACGATTGGTGCGCTCGAAGTCCGTACTCCGAAACAGGCTGTTGCCGTTGTGACGTTAGACTTTGGAAAACGCCTCTTTTGTGTTGCAATGTCAGCATTCACCTTATCTACCAGATATTGGTTGTAAATTGTCTACACACTGTACGACCGCCGCTATCGGTTAGGCTGAATGAACTGCAGCAATTAGTACACTGGCCGAATCAGTGTCATTCGGTCATGCCAGTGGCAAGCTAGGGGCTATCCGCTTGGTAGGCTCTTTTAGAACCGACAACAGACGTCATACCTTCAGAAGTCTTTTCGTTATGTTTGCTTATGCTGCCACTGACTTTAATGACAATGTTACAGCGTATGCATTGTACTTGTACTTAGCCATTGTCTTTAGGTATACACATAGTTGTGACATACTCATTTTGACAGTGTATGAACGCCCAGGTTGGCCAACTTATCAGTAAACTCTCGTTGCGCCGGTTGATTCAAATTCTTACGATGATGGACAGTTGTTGCGGCTGTGTCCCGAGCACACATTGTTAGCGAATATTAGTTTAGACATCCGTAGCCTTTTCATTTGCCACTGTTCTGCGGATCAGGCCTGATCCCAGGTAGACCTCATATCTGTTGATCGTTGGTCATTTCCTTTCATTCAAGGCGATTGGTCTTATTGGACCAAGTCCTTAGATTCACCCCGTACGTTAGTACGACGTCACCTCAGTCCCGCTGTTGCTGAAAGACGACCTCACTGATTGCAACAGGTTGCTGTCGGTAAATTGACAGTACTTGTAGGGCATGTGCACCAAGCTAGCCTAGATGGCGAGCTAGACAACTTTAGTCTTTCAGACGTAACTGTTATGGATAGCAAATTTCACGGGCGATTCGCGTAAAAGGTTGTATAATTTACGACGCCGTAGTGCGCGAGTCTAGTAAACTTCCTATGCCAGACAATGTTTTAGGGCGTTTCAGTGCCAAGCGGGCTATTCTTCCTATCTATCTTATCTTCTTATCAATCAAACCTGACTAAGAACATATGTAAGAATATCAGGCATTGCTTGATTGCCAGTCGAGGAGCTTCGCTAGCTAAGAACATGAAACTGTCTGACACATCCATGATAAATCGAGTAAGGTATTTTGCTGGGCATCGTCATAGGGGGCGACACATCAGTGATTCTCACTGATATTCATACATTGGTTCAAACATTCAACATCAAGATGCCCACACCTTACAAACAAACAACTGACATATAAGTGAAAGTAGGGCGTCATCAACAAGACAGCTTCCTGACGGCCTTCACTGCCCTCGAGCTCCCCAATCCAGAAGACGTATCCGACTTACAGTGACCTACCGTTTGGTGAAGGACTTCATTTCCCTATGCCAGGTCATCATTTGTCCACCTCGCACCTTATGCCAGTCGATTGCAGCGTCGACAGAGTGATCGGTGTGGTAGACGACAAGCTGGCATCCCTAGTGCATGGCCTAGCCATCGAAGTCTGTATGCGTCATTCTTAGTGTTGAAACTCTCAGACGGTTCACCGTAAACCCTAACTTGAGCTGAATCATTGGAATAAAGCACCGACAGTGTGTTCACATACTTGGTCGGTGCACCCCTACATTTTAGCGACTCTATAAGTGTGGGGTCGATTCTCTTGGTCAAACTCACCTTTATAGTCGAGAAATACAGCAGTTGTTGGCCGGTGGTACGTAAGACACTGCTCCAGAATGTAGCGAATGGTAATAATTTGATCACCATATCCCCCAGGACGAAACCCTTCCTGTGTTTTCTCTACTATCTGCCTCCCATGCTACAGTGAGTCGATGAAGCATAATGGGCGCCAGAACCCTAGTAATGACTGGAGTCAAACTAATTCCCCTATAGTTCTCAAAAAGGCCCAAAACTCGTTCATCGAACGTGGGGACTACAATCCCCAGCACAGAAGAAAGTATTCCGTTGTCCACACAAGTTGAAACAACTGAGTGGAGGCCTCTGCTAAGGACTCAACTTTCTTTGAAAGCTGTCGGCATGAAATCATCTGGGTCAGTAGCCCTACTACGTTTAAGAGCCGGAATACAGTTGCGTACCTCAGTTTTGGTGGGTGTTCCCAAATCTGCCGACCAGAGTTCTACTTTACAAGTTTGTGGCGGCAACACGATAGAAGCAGGAGGCCAGCTAAATCGACCGTCAAAGTGTCCCGCCCAGTAGTTTAACCTTCCGGATTTGTTATGGGCGAGTGTGTCATCTGCCTCGCTGATAGCTCCACTGATAGACGGTCGCCTTGGACTAGTGGCACGCAATGGTTTGAATAGTCTGCCGGTGTTTCCTGTAGTAGTGCGACTTCCGTTTCCTTAACTTTTTTCATCAGCCAAAGCCTCGCGATCGGCGATCAACCTACGCTTCAGCTTCCTAAGGATATCTCTCCTAGACTTGTTACATGAACCGCCAGAAGGAATGTTCTGTCTGACATCTTACAACCCAAGGGATTTGCCTGAAACCCAGTGTTTCTCTAACTCACTAACCACCGTGCCGCGTGCTACAGTACCTGTTTCGTGAATGGCCTGTGAGATTTGGATACAGCAGCCATGAGGATTTTTCTCAACCAACGCCTTTGGCTCAAAAAGCCTGTACCGCTAGGCAACAGGTGGATGTGAGTGTACCGGAACTAATACTTTTTCTGGAAAGGGATATCAACCCCGTTCCAATCCCAAACCGAAAGGGCCGCGGGATTGTGGTTCGTCAGACCTCTGTTTATTGGCCTGCCTGATTTGAGTGACTCCATCGGTGTGGCTGTCACATCGCCCCGTTTAGCCCAATAGATCATCGAGATGCGCAAGTCGTCACACCTTGTCACGGTCCAGTCTCATTGTTAAGATTATTTTAGCCTACCGTTTGTTTGCACGCTGTCGCCACAACATATCTGTTGACGTTTCCTAGTTAGTAGACTTAGAACCCACTACTAAAAATAGTCTCAGCGATTGCATTTCTGCCATCTGGTCTAATATGGCCGCTCTCCCAGACGACATCGTTTCAGCACTTTTCAAAGGGAATGTTGAGGCATTGATTAGGGTTTTCATGCAATTGTTCCAACTGGTGTGGACGAATGGAAACATCTTTATGTGCTGAAGCAAACAGATATCAGTGTCCCTATTAAAGAAAGGAATCCAGAACTCTTTTGGAAACTACAGAGGAATTAAGTTGTTTTCAGTCACATCTAACTTTGTGACATCCGCTATACCCCGCTGGCTCATTACAGCTTCGAAGCCAAATACTAAGGAAGAACAAGTGGGGATTCATACTTCACTGGGCTTTGTAAATCACTTTCTTATGCTGGGCGGTATCATATGAGCAGCCGACTCTCCACTGTGGTCTAGTCGCACAAATCTTACTCTGTCTTAAAACACATTGTTACCTTCACTCCAACGTGATCGTGAGATTCGGCTTCGTTATCACTTAAAACGCTGATTCGTAGCATTATCCAGAAACGAATTCGAGTAAATGGCTACCCTATGGTTGTAGGTGTGCACTTCAGAGGCATAGTGAGAATACTGGCCAGCCCAACGTTGACTTAAAAGAGCTAATGTTGACCAGTTGTCTTGAGCTAAAGAATTACGATGTGCATGCAGAGGTGAAAGAACATGTAACTGAGTGGACCAGTTTGTCGGAGCAACGACTATTTCTGATATTTCCGTGACATTTGTGCCAGTGAGGGCGATTGATTAGAGAGATCGCACCCAGAACTTCTTGCTGAACATTCTGAGTCACCAATCGACAAGGTAGGAGCTGTTCCTGATAGACCCTGACCGGGTACAATGACTCAAACATCTGACTCAATTAACAGTGAGGCTAGTCCGGCCCGATGACACAGTGAGTATCCCATATATCCTTAGTTTTGAATGCTACTGTTGTATCAAGTTTCCGAGGATTACTGTGTTTCTCGACCGCATTGGTTAAAAAACCTCGGGTTATGGTTAACCATTTAGTAGAAAAAGTAACGCTTAGCCGTGTTGTATCTGCAATTATCCGTCTCCCGTCCAGCAATGAAGTGAGACGCACTGCGATAGATTTTAGAGCTGCGAATTACGATATGCAAGATACTGTACGAATGATGTTGGCATTTGTGAAATTTGAGATCGCAACCTACCTTTAACTTAGCTTGATGCACGCCTGCCTAATAACGCCACCTCACAAAATATCGCAGTTTAGCTGGGACCGACGAGTGGAACCGTTATCAAAATTGGATCCCATCTGATTTACGGTGACACCCTTATTGTTTCAACTTAGTTGGTAATTGTGACCGATCCCTATATGGTTAAATTTTGTTGACTCCCTATCGCTGGTTGGAGTCAACCTGTGCGACTGCAACTATTTGTACTTCTCCGCACCACCTCAATCCGTTGTGACGCCGTAATATTTTCCCGTTTTCCAACTACCGGTTTGTTTGACCGAAACCACACTACTTTAGGGGCTCATACAGGAATACAAAGTGCTTTGAAGCACTACTGTCCAGGTCCTTGACTTTTACACTGAAGTATTCATTAAACCCCGTTCTTTCTGCTTTATCTAATTAAACATCGCGTTGTGTTTGTTAATCGAGACCATTCCTAAGCGACCTAGTAGATCAGGGTGTTCGTGTGTTTATGTCATTAAACATACTTTCTCACTATTACATTGTGTGTGAACTTCATTAGTACGTATCAGACAATCCGTTGTCGTATTAATTTTATGCTGGCTCAGCACCTTGGCCTCATGATTCTTCGTATTCACCGTAGGTTGTACTTGTAATAACTGGATTGAGAATAACATAACGTTACGAGCAAGTTTTAATACTCAATGTTTTAACCACCTCAGGTGACCTTTCTCAGGAGCGTCGTAGGTTGTACTTCATCTTTGCCGGTGGACATTCGATAACCTCCTACAGTCGTTGACTATGCAGTGTTCATAATTGTCATTTAGGGGCTTTCCAAAAGTTTGGTTACGTATTGTATCAGAACAGTAAACTGTGGCCCATTTGATTAGTGTCGTGAACCGTCAGCCTGAAATTTAAACATATCAGCATCTATTTTCATACTACTTCACTCGAGCCGCTGTTTAAAAAATTTTTTGTTGAAGATTTGGATTCCAGTGTGATGATCCGAGTACTGGCCGGCCTTTTCCTTGCTGGTTTGAATAAACCACTGCGAGAGGCGCATGGAGATTTTATCACTTTTATCGTTCGTCATTTGACATTGATGTCCGTTTTCGAGCATTTGAGTCGCATCTGCACGGATGAACCTGTGATATCAACCGAATTGACCGGTTTCGGACCACCTATCCTCCGGCTGGATTCGTTCAGTTCAACTACCTGTCCTGATCTAGGTTCAACGCATGGGATTCACAATGCCTCGCCGCAGCCATCAACACTCTTTGTAAGTAGCACTTGATTTAAAGTTAAAGCCTTGTGCTATCTTAATCCCTTCACAAACATACAGTTAATGCGCTGCTAGTCTGATGTAATGTTTAATCAACCGAATTCAGTATGCCACCGTATATTACTGTGTATTACTTTATAATTTAGATCGCAGGCTGCAGCTTCCGCTGCTTCGGGTCCTGGCTTCCTGATTTTGTCAACCCTGCACACTGGGTTGGCTGCATCGTCGTTATCACTTTATCCTTTTAACGCGCAATTTTCTGATTTGTTGATGCCACACCTGCAATGTTAACTGTTATTACTGCGTTTACGTCCACTAGCAAGTCAGTTTTGAACCTGGATCGTTTGCTGCGGCGCGTCTGCTTCGTGCTGTTCGCTTTCCACACAACGCGTCTCTTGTGTCTTCTAAGCCAGTCTTCGATTCGACTCTTCTGATTGACGCAATCCTGTTTGGCATGGCTCACGAGGATAAGCAGCTCATTCAACCGATGGCTGTGTTATTGGAAATTGTGCACGAGACAGTGTGTGTTTTGTTTCGCGCGGCCCAAACGGATGGTGATTGCGCTGAAGCTACCATGGCCAGCCTAGTGAGTAAGGCTGTGCTCCGTCTGCCTCTTTACAACCGCCTGGCTCATGTTTTGGTGGATATGTTACATCATCCGGCTTGGTGAGTACTTGTGTCTAACCTTGTTGATTCCGGTAACCTCTGACCAGTTTTTTGTGTGGATATTTTGTTAGCTGCTGGCACGAAAGTTGCATATAATCAGAAGGTTGATAACGCCAATAAAAATGCATATATATAACACGTTAATGGCAGTGTACCAAATGTATGTGAATAACAAAAACTGTATAATAAAATGTTAGAACTTATCAAAACCCAGATAGCGCGGCAGAAATAAATTTGACAATTACGAGTCACTAACTGTGACACTAGAGCTTGCGGAGTATGACGGACGGATGGTTTGATGTGAGCGTGTTGTTTAACTTGAAATTCGTTTACTGAATGAGACTTGTGCAAATATTGGAGTCGAAAATTCTCGCCATAGGACTGCGTATTGTTTAGTTTGCGTGGCAGCGTCAAGGCAGTATATGTTGTTCAGCGTGCTTTGCAGCAGTAAATATTCATTCCTCTTGATGATTCGTTAGACGTGTGTAACAAAACCTGAGTAGTTGTTGTGGCATTGTTCGCGGCCAACAACCATACCAAACCTTGAAACAGGTAATGGGTTGTTGGCACCGACACTAACGTTGCTGACAGAATTGGCACTGCTGATCATGTCAAGCATTCATGGCCAAGCGCTTCATCAAGCGGTCCCTGTCAGGCGTTGTTCTGAGCGTTGATTGAATAAGCATGGCTGTTTTTATGGTTCACCTTAGTCTTTGAAATGTGGGTCAAGGGGGTCTCCCTGTCGAAACACGTCTTATATTGGATTCGACGTTAGAGAAGTAATTAACCTGATCACATATGGCAAGTTCAACAGGGTACTGAAGGAATGTGTGCGGTCGAACCCGTTGGAAGTGTGACGGATTTATCACGATGTTCCAGTGGACTGAACAGCCATCCGTCAATTTCGATTGAGGTCATACGAACCCCTACATAGCCTATTCGACCGCATTAGTTGCATCTGGCGTGACTTTTCGTTGCTGTTGCCTTACGAAGCTTTCTAACATACGAAACAGCTTTTGAGTCGTACGCACTTCGACAAGATCTTAGTTGCAGTCTTCGTCGATACCAGTGAACAGGTGTCTATCTTTGCGCCTCACGATGACGACACTCTGCCGTGCTTAGGCACATCGAATTTGTCCGTTCCGTGTGTGAGCAATCCATGATCTGAATGTTAGACGAGAAGAGTGTGTACCACATAACATTTCCAGGTTGACTGGTGCAAAGCGGAAAACAATAAAACGAGCAGATCAAGCGACAAAGGGTTGTATCGTCTGTGGAAGTGGAATAAACGTTGAATTTCCTGGCGGTTCGAACTGTCATTTCATCGTCTGTTTCTGGACGTCGAGTGAGCTTGCATTCTTGGTGCCGTTCACTTTGACGAATTACACGTCGATTTTGCTGTACAAGTTGGGTTTGGACACTTAAACAAAGTGACCCACTACGGATTTTTCATGGTATCTCAAACTGACATGCCCCCATGTTGACGGGACTGTGTCACAATCGCTGTTACTAGTCATAGGAATTTTGATAGCCTGTTCGCTTTTATTCCCGTTAGATCAAGTGGTGAAGAATAATCTCATTTTAAATGTTTTCCGTCTCATTTGATTTGTAGGTATGTCAAGTGGGGTGGATGTGCCACGATTATCAGCCTGTTTCGACTGGTCCATCCCCATTGGTTCGTAATACACCTCCTGCCAATTTTACGTGGGTTACTGCATTGTATTCACGATTTATCTAGTCAAATGAGTCAGGGGGCTTTGTGTATCGCACGCGATTGCGGCCGCCTCCTTATTCGAACAGTATTTTCCACTGCCAGTGAGATTCTGACTAACGAAGAACCACCGTCATCTCAGCATTCTGTGGACGAGGAACCGTCGCGTGATGACACTGCTGGCCGATGTGGAATCGGCTGCAAGCGTACTGCATCTGGCGGTCGACGTCGACAACAGTCTACCATTCCTGCAAGCGTACGCCGCCCGCCCCACCTCCGGCGGGGACGCAGCGCATCTACTTCAATAATCACCCCTGAAACTATGAACACTGAGGAAGAAGGTTGTTCTGAAGGGATGAATGAGTCGAAAGCAGGTAGCCATAAGGCTGAACATTCTAACCAAATCACAGTACGTTGACATATTTTTAAGACTGAATGATAGATGGTTGGTGATATTTTTTCATAATCATCGTAGGCGATTGATGAAGTCCGTCTAATATCTCAGTATAAGGAACGCTTTTTAGACAGTTTAGAGGTGTACCACTTCCTTTTCCAGTATTAGCGATGTTCAAGAATGTTTTTCCTGCCTACCTTCCTATTTGGTCTGGCTTATTCTTCCATATTAATTAGTATCGAGTATTGGTTGACAGTGCGGCCCATTCGCGCTCATCTTACACAAAAGTGCTCGAGATATGTTCTGTCGTTTAATTTTACTGTTGTCTATGGTTATTTTGTATTCCAACTGTTTGCATCATTTCACTTCATAGTTTTCACTTGCCGATGCTGTGGCTGTCGAACTGATTGACGCATTACTCAGCGAAACTGCATCCGTACGCGATGAAGCACGCTGTTTGCTCCGTTTGTTATCCCATTGCTTAGAACGGCCATTGTCTGTGCTATTGGCGCCGCATTGGAGATCACACCTGGGTCATCTACTACCTCCACAACCACCGCTACGTCTCCTTGAATTCCCCATTTCCACGCAACTTATGATTCTAGTGAGTGTTGCTGCCTTTCTTTGTGATCTTTATTTTGCTTTACTGAGCCATTCAGGTCCGGTTCTCAGAATACATTTTTCTTCTCTGTTTCTTGCTAGGAAGCCAATTACTTCTTTGGACAAGTTGAAATTGTTCGAACCAAATCGAAGTCTGTGGATTCTTCTACTACCTCTTTTGATCTACATATCGGTGGGGTTGGTTTACTTCGTTACGATCCAGCCCAGCGAGCTGATCGTTGCTTCTTGATTGATGTGCGTTCCCTGCTCACGCAGCCGGATACAATCAGCATGGATTCCGGAACGCCTGCTTCCGAGACTTCGAGTACGACGTCTGACAGCCTTAGATCGGGTATCGTAGGCAAAAGTACCGCCAACCGGTCTGTCTCCTGTGGGTTGCGGTCTGTGGATTTACGAATCGCAGCCTGTCATATTCTCTCTCTGACTTGGTATCTTGTCAATCAAAAGTCGCAAAATTTGGCTGCACTTTTCAAGGGTAGGTATTACGATTTTGATTTCATCGAGAAATATTCGTTATCATTGGTAGTTTTATCTTTTTGGATTGATTTGAGTTGTCAAAACATGTTCACTTTGTGCACAGCGGTGACGTTCGTCGCCGTGCCATTCATTGGATTAAACAGTTATTTTCAACTCATTTTTCACACGTTTGATATATGGTGATTCGGATACTACCAAGCTTCTTAAGTCTAGAAGGAAATTTTTGAGACGACCGGAGCATCAGCCGATTATAGTTTGATTGGTAGTGATTACCGTTGTCATCAATGTAGCCCGAGCTCGACCGAAGGTGTAAAAATGATTATCTGAACAGGTTCGGTCTCTCGAGCCAAAGGTGCTTGGTTTTGCTTATCGAGGTCTCCATTTTTCTCCACTCGTTAGTTTTTATCGCTTTGTTTGCTCTAGGTACAATGAGTCAGCGTGATTTCCCTAAACCGGGCGATATGGCCAAACTTATGCTGTTCTCACCCGTTCATGTTTTCTTGGTAGGTAAATGTATTTGGTAGCCGACATGTGACTCTTTTGCGAGTGATCTTTTTTGCGGAGTAGCTACAATTGACGTATTACTTATTCTTTACGTGGCTCAACACTTTTTGTGCCCATGCTCTAAAAAGATTGTTGACCTCTTAACCAATTTTCTTATTTCTGCAGCGTTTCATTCAGTTTTTAGTTGTTTACTTTAACCCAGCCTACTTCCATCGGCGTAGTTTTGAAAATCGAGCTGGTTCATTTATTTTCTATTCTATTGGTCCCTCGTTTTATTCAGGTATTTGCTGTGAACAAGATGCTATCCACAAAGCTGCGTTCCTCTCTTTAAAAGAATTTGTCAGTCATACTTCTATCGATATCGAGCTACGACACGCCAACGTGAAACCCATTCTCCAAAACGTTCGTCAAACCACCAATTTACGATTGAATACTGCCCGTCAACTTTCCTACTGTGCTCAGCTCTTCCCTAGCACCTTCAGCGAGCGCTTGTGCGATGCCATTTATGTGAGTCCATTCGCTTTCTGAATATATCACAATTACACGCGCTTTCTTCTCTTTGTTATTCTCGTGTTTGTTGTAATCCGTACTCTGCGCAGTGGATCACAGCGTCCCGACACAAATGAACGTTTCTTTTGACTGATCTGTACTTCAGTTAAAACCACTGGATTCCATGTCCACTTTAGATGCAATATCTTAATTCTACACACCTTTGTGTTGACCGACATTTGATGTTTATCATCATCGTAATCGACAGCGGTACATTGATGGTTGACGCTGATGTTTAACTGCCGTACATCCAATAAATACATAATTCGTCCTCACGCATTTTTAAATGAGTGAAGTAATGGCATTTAAATAATTGCAAATGTCAAATCCTTCTACCTCAGCCTTAGCATTTAAAATGAAGGTGCTCATATCTTGCAAACAAGCAAACAACTGTTCTGTAAATGTGAGTAAAACGAAATCTTGCAGATTTCGTTGTCCTGGTTTGTTAACTGTGTATTTCGTTGACAGTTCAATCACACAACGATAATATTTATCTCATCCAACCAAATCAACCGATATTCTTTCCAACTGTCTGCAGCTGCAAATCGCGTGTGCCACATCTTAAGAAAGGGATGTGGTGGACCAATGACTTCTCTTTTCTCCAGACCGACCTGCTATTTGTGTGCCTTAAATTTTTCACGTCTACCGTGATGTTTACAAATGTGTTCGGTGGGATGAGATGCAGAAACCAATAGTGAAATAATTAGAATTGGTCTACATCCTCCACTCTGAGTAGCAACTTTTCACAGCGGTAGGATAGCACTACTCTCAAACGTTTTGTATATGTGCCGCTTTAGACCTCACAAAAGTGCCTCCTTGCCACCATAAATTAGCCAGGTTTACAAAGGCTAATTTGGGCTTCTATTTCGTTTACTGTACTCCCACCCCTGCTGGTTCGACTTTCTTAATACACGAATGGGTTAACAGCCTCCATATCGCAATTGTTCGATGCAATCTTACTGAAGCACTGTGCATTTTTGAGGCAACAAACCATACTCCACAGTGCGTGAGTTAGTATTCATCATCATCATCATAGCAGCCGTGAGCCTGACCAAAAGATACTGTGGCTCGGGCCGCCGTTCACCTCAACAGTGACGTAGAACATCCTAGAAGAAAACGTTACTGAGGAGGCTGAAAATTAATCAGAGAAGACTAACAGGAAGAATTAGAAATGGTATGGATACAGGTCCGCCATTGACTGCGACACAACGCCATCTCGGATAGCGTCTCTAACCAGCGGTTTGAGTGATCTCGAGGACCCCATCCAGGCAGGCGACACCTACCCACTTTGCTCAATGAAGCAGTCAGGGTCTTCATATTTCGTGACCACGTTGTTGCTTGACCACCACGTGGTTTGACCCAACTGTTGGTGGCCTCAGCATATAATGCCCGGTACGGTAAACGATCAGATGACATACGGAGTACGTGACCTAACCATCGCAAGCTGTGCACTGTGATTAGTTGATCAACTGATCGCGCATCCCGAGCGTTCCGGAATACGCGCCGGCGAACAGCCACATTGCTCACGCGATCATTCCACTTAATATGGGCCAATTGGCGGAGACAACGGTGGTCAAACACCGTAAGCCTGTTGATGTCTTCTTTGTGAACAGGCCACGTTTCCGAACCATAAAGCAAAATGGAACGTACACAGGCATTATATACCCTTCAGGACTATTTGACGTTGCCAAACGGGTAATCTTAATACAACGTCGTGTATCATAACCCGTATGTTTTCGAACGTTCATTCGAGGTTTCTGGACGCCTGCTCAGCTTACCCACTCGTTATCGGGTACACAACCGAAGTCAACGGCGATTGGCTGAGCTAGTACTGGAACTGAGTGGACACATGTCGCTTGGTCAAGCCAATCCTCAATTTTCCTCCATTAGGCTCACATGTGTTGGGTTGTATTAGTGTCATGTTGGCAGTTAACAGCATCGCCAAGGTTCTCATGCAATTTTGGCCCTCTCTCTTTCTGATTTTGATGCACCGAGTGTTCTTGAATCAAAAAACCGGATCATTTTCACCTTTGTTCCTCGAAATATGATAATGAACTACTCCCATTCGGTGCGAACACGAAATTTAGCTGATCGACGTTTATGAATCTATCCGATCACGGTGCATGTTTTGATTATATTTATTGAAATCGGGTTGTTCTGATCACACTAGAGTTTCACTACTCAAATGTTTTCGGCATTCTGTTCTGCCCCGGTTTGTGGTTCTTGTCTCAGACTGTCATACAGGCAATCATTCCCGAACACTACACAGCCCTAGATGAATTTTACCTAAGTTGTTTAACCACATTGTGAGACTACGTGCTTTGATTGCTCTAACTGATAATCCCTTTACCATGTCTTTCCAGCGTTTAATTGTTGGTAATCGGTCAAGAAGTAATTTTCTCTGTCGACGATTGTTTTGTTTATTTAACCGGTAGGGTTTATGTGGTCGTCGTTGAACTCGGCTGACTTTCTTAAAAAGGTATTGACCAGATGCTAGGATTCTTATTGTATCTTCTTTGCTATTCGTTATCCCTGTGGTAGTGGGTTTACACATTTTTGAGTGAAAGTTAGTATTCGTTTTTAACTCTGTGAGTGTCCTTCAGTCTAATGCATTTCTGTGTCCTTGTTGAGTGAAAATTTCTGAATGTGTGAATTGAAGGGTATTCAATTTATTTCAAGTAAATTTTCTTCAGTTCGATGTCTTCACGACTACCTTGTGAATGTTCATTTACTCTTTATTTCTGTTTCGTCTCTTCACAGTCCCATTTGAATACTTTGGTGAACAATTTGCCTGCTAAACAAAACATTGCATCTATATCCACCTTGACGCCACCAGTAAGTGTCGGCCAAACGGTAAAACTTTTTCTATTTTTGCCTGCATGTATTTATCATTTCATTTTGTCCCGTGATTTAATTCAGCACTCTCAACATCGACAGTCGGATTTTGCTCACTCTGGTTGGCTGCATCTGTTTCCCTATTAGCTCGTCATAGTGATTGAAGCTAATCGATATCTGCGCACATACATCGTTGCAAGCGACTTACTCCGAATCTCCTGCAGTCCCATCGGCATTCCGTATATCCAATGTAAGCCCGGTGTAATACCTAAGAGTCTGTGTGGCACAGTTGGCCAGTGCTGGCCAGGCACGCTATTGATCAAGATGAAGATTTAGTGTGTTTCCAAGAAACTCTTCAGTGTTACTACCTTAACTGGGATAACTGTCACAAATAAAAGGGGAGGGAAGGAAAGTCAAGGTAGGGCCTAAGTAACGGAAGGAGTTCAAACGTAAGTATAATTATTAGCACATTTTATGTACGATAAGAAGTGCAAGCTGATTTTGGTTTCAGTTACTTTACTAAATTGCAGTAACACTGTCTATTAATTTGAGGAAGAATCAAGAACTTTGATTTGAAACCGGGTTTACTTCATATTTATGGATTTATGCAACTCATTTGTGTTTGGATCCTACTGAACCGAAAAAGTCTTACACGGTGGCAATCACCTGTTTCGTATACATTTGAATAGCTCAGCTCTTTGCTTTGAGTTATCCCTGCTGAACCTAGGAATATTTATTCGTTCTGTTCGTTCTCTCACTTGTTAATTGCCTACAACTTTGCTTTATTTTGAGTTGCTGAAACTTGTGGTAGGGAACTACTAACCTGATCCATGAATCACTTTCAGCATAAACTCTGGGAGATCCTCCAAAACCTGTCGTGTTCATTGTTTGTTCACCGTCTGTTTGGTCCATTATGCTAACTGAAGCAATAAGGCTTCTACGGTTTGATTTATTTTCCTGTCTCTTACCGATTGCATTCTTGAATCAAGATGGACAAAAGTGCTTGAATGATGTTCGAAAATCATGATCATTTCATAAACAGGATTCTAGCGTGAACTCCTTGAGAAATTCTGCTAGGACAATCAGTATCCTAGATCACTTCGCGAACGTGGTATAACTCAACGGAATTGGTGGGCTCCTGGGTCCAAAGCCTGGCATTTCTAAGCTCCAAGCGTAATTTCGTAATTCAACTGGTAAAACGTTGTCACTGGTGCCATTCTCTTCTGAATAATCAAAAAAATCGATTAAGTTACTTAGTAGTGTCCTACGGTTGGCGGGTGTATGTAGGAGTTGGGCTCATTACATATCGTGTTTCCGTGGTTCTCCACACTAAAGAGCTACGAAGTATTCGTTGTTAGCGGTGACTTGAGTGCGTTCCAAATATCGTTTTCATGCATCTTTCTGAACACTCCTGCTTGAAGCAGATGGAGACGCGAATATCTTTCATTTCGGCATGTTACAGCATACCAACGCAACATGGGCTTATTGAACACCAATAGCAATCTTGTCAGACGATACAGGCTACGGATGTTAGTTCTACACGACTGTCCTGTGGGTTTGTTTGAAAAACAAGGTCATGTAGCTCATGTGCTTTGACCGTATATTAACCGTTTTAACTACTCGTTGATTACGTGTTTCTGCATTCTGTTTTTGTACGGTTTTGGTCGCCGTAGATTGTTGCGATGTGTAACCGTTGGATAACTAAAACAGTTGCACATCTTTACACTATTCACAATATACAACTTTGTCCGTTTCTTGTTATCTTCAGACCTTGGATCTGTGTGCCGTGTTAATCGATCTGTTTCATCTGATCCCTTTGGCCACTGCGAAGCATGTTTCACTGCTCATAGAATTGGTCATTCGCGCTGAGCGCGCTCTGCACATAGAGCCGACCAGTCCGCTGCGACTTCCATTGGTCCGATTTCTGGCACGCTACCCCGCTGAGACATGTGTACATTTACTTACCGGATCCAAGTGGCCTTATGATGCACACGCGAATCGAATTTTGCTGGTAATCTGGTTTTTGCTTTTTTTTATTGTTTTGGTCGAAACGAAATGTCACGTGGTTTGTTAGCCTTTTTCTTTCTGACGTTCACTTGTTTGTAGGTGGACTGACAATATGTTAACAGTCGTTCTCACATGATTAAACTCTAGTAGAGAGCACATTTACATTGAACTGTCAGTGGCTGTCATTGAAAATAGGTAGGAATATTTCATTAAGTGGCACAGGTGTATTTTCTTCTCCGCAAACGGCTGCATTTCTTTACTCTATTCTCCTCTGATCCGAATTTTCAAAGTGAGTGAAATGAGTTTGGACAGTGTCTTTATTCATGTATCTGCTTACGTCTGCGGTTAAGGATAGCCTGTGTTGCAGGTTATGAACTGGTTGTGCTGTTTCCATTTAATCCCCAGCGTATGTCTAGCAGTGTTCTGTTGTCGCGACTAAAAGTGTGTTGTGTTACTGTACAATCAACCATATCTTACTCATGAACAGTAGTTGACATTTTCCAGTTTGATTCTGATTTCATTCGCAATTTTCGCCGTGTTAACCCTTTCTACAGTCTTCCATAAATCGACTTTTATTTAGTTTCCGATAAATTCGGTGTAATTTTACTCTTTACAACCCAAATATGTTGTCTCCTATGCTTACAACTGTTGTATTCAACCGAACATTTTCGCTTGCCCGCTTAAAGGGCATCACTTCATTCAGGTTTTGTATCTGTGGAAGTTCGTCCGTTTTGTGAACGTTTGCATCCAGACTGGCAGCTCAGCTGTGACTCTTGAGCTTTTAAAAGGGAACCGTTAGCCGCTACCTCATTAAAACCCTGCCGGGCGTGGTTAAATTCTCGCCTCACTGTCCGATCACATTCACTAGTTGACAATTCTTTCGGTTACGCAGTCATCGCGGTTACTGTCCTGTTACTGCCACTCGATAACTCCGTGATCGAGACTACCCATTCTGGCTGATACCATTCAACCTGTTGACGAATATCTCGTTTTGGTTTTGCTCATTTGAATGGTTGGAAGGTACGATGATCTTTCGTGCACACAGTGAGCGCTTTTTTCTATGATTGACGGTTCATTGTCCGCATGTTACTCATTTGTACACTGGCTGTTAATTTTCGCTTATGAAAGAATGTTTTTCCGTTCGTGTTCATATGGGTAATCCTAATTGCGGGGTTTTTCCTAAATCTGGTTTATGATAGAAGGTATTTCTGTATTGATCTGTTCAATCTACCTTCATTCTTATACAGTTTGTACTTCAGTGTCCCCATGGTCAGTCGGTTACTGATTACCTGAAGACAAATCATCACATTCTGTCTGATTTGATTCGACCAACGGAATCTATTACCTTTGATCGAAAATGTGAGTTATCGTTGTCTTTTTCTAGTGTGGTTTTTGCCGACATTTCGTTAAATTGTGTCATCTACCACGCGACTCGGACCATGGTATCACCCACTATCCGTTCATTCTTCAATTTACTTCATGGTATCTCCACTTGCCACAACAGCGGCAACTGAGAAAGGTATCATGCCTACTGCAAGGCAATAATGTCAGATAAGCTTAAATGCAGAGTAAATCATTTGACTACAGTAGATCTCAACTCATACGGAGCTTTAGTTCTGTAGGTGTCAAAGGCAGCTGCTGCCGATTGTGGTACGGTAACCGACGAACATACTAAACATTGAATCTCAGCTAAGCCCCTCGTGTTGCTGGATGCCGGGTTGATGATCTAGACCGGCAGTTAGGTTAACGAGATGTACAGGAAGATCAGAACAAACTTGGTCGCAGGCTGAGGAACTTGCCTACTTAAGAACGCTATTGAAATGAAAACCACATTTATATCCGATCGTATCGGGAGGTTGTTTCAGCTTATCCGTTTTACGGTTTTTGAGATCTTATTCCTCAATAAAAACATGTTGTCAGATATGTTGCGCGCCTATCCATAGTACTTTAGAAAGCCAAGCGGTTGGGCAGGCCATTTCAGAATGCCACCTGTTTCTGCTTCAAAAAATCCGCTTACTACTGAGGCTTTTCCTAGTCTGCTAGTCTATAGAACGCATCCATCCAGACAGAGATCACGGGTTGCATCTTCACGTGGAAACGTTTCAAGTTCGCTCATTCAGTTGACTTCATTCCGACACTATTCAAAGAATATAGTGAAGTATTAGTGCACGCTTCATCCTGTCTGTCCTACCTATTCTGGACATGTGCGGATGCCCCTCTCGTTATAATTGTGTGAGAGCCGTTGAGAAATTAGCTTAATTCCTGTCCTTACGAAAGTTTTGGAGTCGGTCATCGTGTTTCGTTGACTCGCTGCAGCCTTGGAAAAAGACATCAGGAAAGAGCAAACCGACTTCTGTCGTGAACAAGGATGTGGTAATCAAAATTTTATTCCTCCACCTCTGGAGTACATCCATCGGCAGCACGGCCAACATTTGTATTTCTTAGTCACGTACTTGGACTCAAATAATGCATTGGTATCTTGTCGTTTTGTTTTTACTTTTGCTGGTCAACGACCCCACCGACAGCAACGACTGGCTGTTAAGAAACGGGCTTGACTATCGGTAAAGCACAAGCACCAAACCAGCTTAGAAAGCTGCCTTAATGGTACTCACTCTCAAAGGCTATTCAAAAAACAAGTACTGTAGCATGTGGCACAGGGGTACATGGGCTAAACAAACATTGGATTTCAGAGAAATCTCTGGAGTTGTTATAAGCCAGACGGAAGGTTCCTCCAGGTAGTTCACATAATAAGTCCAGAAGAGATGTTCATAGGAAGCTGAAACTTAGTCTAAATGCTGATCGTGAGGCTTGTTTAGTGGAAGGAAACTGAAACGTAGTCTAAAGGCTGGAAAAAGTTAAGGAAGTGGAAACCACTCAGGGAACACCGGCAAACTCTTTAAGCTGATCCGTGCTACTGATCCCAGACGACCGTCTGTCAGTGAAGATATCAGCGAGGCAGATGGCAAACTAATCTATAGTAAGTCCAGAAGGTTAGAATGTTGGGCGGAACACCTTGAGGGTCAATTTAGCTGGCCTACTGCTTTTACCGTGCTACCTCCACAAACTTCCGATGTAACGCCCTGGTCGGTAGATCTAGAACCACCCACTGAGACTGAGGTTGCATCTCGGCTCTCAATCGTAATAATGCTGTTGGTCTAGATGATCTCGTGCCGGCACTTTTTAAAGAAGGTGGAGAGGTGTTAGTTGAAGCCTTGACTGAGCTGTTTCAAGTTGTGTGGATGATGGAGTCCATACCTCCGTGCTAGGGTCATGCGATAGTAGTTCATATATTAAAGAAAGGTATCAGGAGCTCTTGTGAAAACCATGGAGGAATTAGTTTGACCTCAGTCATTTCTAGGGTTCTTGTATCCGTTATACTGCGTCGACTCACTGCAGTTCGGGAGTTAAACATTAGACAAGAACAGGCAGGTTTTCGTCCTGACCGGGGATGCATAGATCACATGTTTACCTTTCGTCAAATTTTGAAGTTGCGCCATGTGTACTGCCGATCAACAGTTGCCGTATTTATCGACTATAAAGATGCGTTCGATTCGGTGGATCGATCTACACTTTTAGAGTCGCTTAAACGCAGGGGTGTACCGACCAAGTATGTGAACATACTGTCGACGCTTTACTTCCATACTTCGGCTCAGGTTTTAGCACCATGAGCGGCGTTCGTCAAGGCTGTCCCCTTTTACCGTTTTTGTTCAATTCCGTCATGGATGAAATAATGGAGGATTGTCTGCGGCACTCGAATGATGCCAGTTTGGACCTCCCACCTGGTGGAAGGCTGACTGATCCTGATTATGCTGATGACAAAGTGTTGCTGTTTGACAACTTTCAGATGGCACAAATAACGCTGAATGCAATTTCACGTTCTGCTAAGTACTTCGGAATGTGCTTTACAGCCTCGAAATGCAAAGTGCTTCCGCAAGATTGCTGTGATTACGTAGATTTGATGTTAGTTAACGAAATCATGGAGGTTGTTGACCGGTTTGTATACCTGGGAAGCTGCATCAGCGGCGGCGGTGGAGGTGTAGGGAATGAAATAGAGGCGCGTATTTCTAAGGCTAGGGCGATGTTCGCTAATCTGAGACACATATGGCGACAAAGAGGTATTTCGCTGAAACTTAAGGGTTGCGTATATCAGACAACAGTGAGGACTGTATTACTTTACGGCAGCCAAACCTGATCGCTCAGAGTAGATGACGTGAACTGCCTCCAGGTGTTTGACCACTGATGTCTGCGTTCAATCGCTCGTATTGGGTGGCAGCAGCGCGTAAGCAACGAGAAGGTTAGGAGGCGGGTGTTTGGCACTGATTATCAAACGAGTTGTTTTGTTCACTTACTACATTTGCACAGACTTAGATGGTTAGGTCATGTACTAAGGATGCCAGCTAATCGCTTGCCACACCGAGCACTGTTTGCCGACGCTGCGGCCGACTGGCGTAAGGTGCGAGGTGGACAGATGATGATCTAGCGTAGACGAATGAAATCGTTCACGAAGGGATTGGTCACAGTTGATCGGGCTCGTCTTCCCGGTTGAGCCCTCGAGACTTGCAGAGTCAGTGGCTTGTGACATTAGGTGAGGCGGCGGTTAACCGAGCTCAGTGGCGTGAATGTTGTCGTTGTTTGGCCTAGTTGTCTGTGAAGTGAGTGCATTTAATGACGCGGGACAGTGAAAGCCGTAAGGAAGTTGTCTTGCTGATGATGCCTTACTTTCACTTACAGTTCGGTTGTTTGTTTGCAAGGTGTAGGCGCCTTGATGTTGTATGTTTGAATGTGGACGTGGCTATTTTTTGTGGTTAGGTCCCTCCCTTTCTATTGTTTTCTTCTCTCTTCCTATACTTTGTTTGCTTTTTCTTATTCGTGGCTATGGGGCAGTTAAGCGTCAATATGACCCACTGATGTATTGCTGTCTATGATGATGATGATATGTACATCGATGCGCTAAACTCGGTTGACTGGTCTTCGATTTCTGAGTGAGAAACGCTAGTTTACGCCTATCAAATATGTAGAACGGTTGTCTGTTCTTTACTGTAATACATCTGCCCAGGGTACCATCAGACATCTGCGATCTCCAACTCGAGTTCTGTCTTCACTAACACTTTACCCATCCTCATTCATCGTCGTAATAGATAAAACAATGGGGACGATTGTCTGCGATTCTCACAATATCTAAACGTCGTTGTACTTCTAAATTTGAAGTTTGACTAACTAGCCTGTACTGACGACAGGACATCGTTGTTTAACAATTTTCATGATGCCTGCTGTTTGTTGGATATTCCCCGTTCTGTCCAGTTTTTGGGATGTGTTAGCATTGTTGTTGCTTCTTTGTTTCTCCAGGTCTACGGCTGTAATGTTAATTTTTGACTGAACAGTGAGGTTTTGCAGATTGTCCATCGGCTTGTTCACTTAAGAAGGTATATCTTGAGTGATGGGATTATGGAAAGTCAAGCTGGAGGTCGTATATTTTATACTAGGCAGCAGTTTACAGATTATACCATCTTTGATGTTGAAAAATGTATCCATTTGTTTTTCTACAGTTAAGATGGTTTGGTTTTACAAATGGAAACTGTTGTCGCTAAAGGTTGTGGATGTCAAGCTCATGAATGTCTCTCGCTATCGATGCCTACCTTTTGCGCACGTGTTAGACGGCTCCAACCAGTAAGCAAACAGGACGCCAGAAAAAGGATATTTGATCGCGTGAAGCGGTCTGATTCATTCATCTAGGACCCAAAAATGCATGTATTAAAATGGGCAGGTTATGTTTTACAAATGCTAACCGGTCGTTTACCTCGTTGGGCGTTTATTGGCAAGCCAGCCGGCTACTCTTATAAGATGTCGATGTCGAGTACATAACCTATCAAGGAGCCTAATGCAGCTACTGGTATTTTAGAAACGGTCATTCATGTTCGTTTACCTATCCAGAGCCTGTGTTATCCACTTTGTTCCAAGTTGGAAATCTTGAATGATTAGAGGGTTGATCGGTTTCTGTTATGTGAATATTGTGTTGTTTGACTGAGTTATCTGTAAAGATAGCGTAATTATTTGAGGCAGTGAAAACCACATGGATGCTTTTCTGCAGGTGCCAACTTCCTTTCACTTACAGTTGAATGTAGGCGGCTCTTTTTTAATTGTTTGCGTTATAGAATGTGGATTTTACGAGTTTATTCCCATTTCTTCTCCTTTGTTTATCTCCAAACGAGTGTTTTTCCCCCAGTTATTTGGTTGACATGACCAATGTGAACTGTTAACAGGTTGCTGTTGTTGTTGTTGTTGTTGATTGTACTGAGTGGGTACGTGGCATACATAGATGAAAACGATGTTTTGTCCTGATTAACGTGAATACACTTATGTTCCTCTTTTTGGTTATATCGAATCCTTTCGTTAAGAACGTTTTTGCAGCTTATGACACTTCAGAACTGATTTACTACCCACCCGTATTGACTTATGCCTTCTTCCCATATAACTGTCCGACTGTAATGGTAGAGATGTCGCACACCATACAAATACCCAACACTTCTGTTTAACACATTACACCCCAGCTGTTCTTTTCTGCCGAAGTGCTTATTTTATCGAGTGTGTTCTATTTACTACCCACTATTATTTTTATGGAACTGCACTGCTTTCTTGATCACTTGAAGTAAACTGTCGCACTTAGTTTTCTGTGTTGCACCTAAACTCTGCGACGATCCTCCCCTACCTACATTACCTGCATTTTTTATATTTTTGTTTCGAACAGCACCAAACGGCTCAGTGAAGCGTTGTTTGCTTCCTCGTGCGGGTACACCATTAACGGCTGCTTGTCCGAGACATTTAGCGCTGCGCGTAGTCCACACCATTCATCAACTCTTTCCCAGTTGGTTGCTACAAGCACCACCGCTGACAGATGAATCACCCAAAACGAAGGCGCGGTACAAAACAATATGTTCTCAGTTAGAGTCTGAATCCCAAGCATCTTCCTATCATCCAGTCACCGATTCTTTATTGACCTACTGGCGTTCGGACGCGTTTGCCAAACGACAAGCTCACTTGACACTGATCACCTTGGCTTCCTCCACTTTGGATGAAAGCGATTCTGTCGCAGCCGTCGGGATGGAATTTGTGGAATCTGAGGATAAAATGGATCCAACGTTTGCTGCCGCTTTGCGTAATAATACTGCCGAGTCTGTGGAACCTGGATCTTTGATTTCGAGTGGAACAGCCAACTGGGAACACTGGGATGAACCGCGTTTAATGCTCGATTGCTTTCTGGATTGTATCAGGTTTGCCCGATCTCCGCGTTTTCTGTTATTAACTTCTTTTTCAACACTTCGTTGAGTTCAGTACGCTTTCCGTGTGGATGTCTCGTTACTTCCCTAGTAGTTACGTTGGGTCGTCCTTTTACACTAAACGACATTGGCTGATTTCCTTAGAATGTGTATCTAGGCACATTTATAAAAAAATGTTAGGCATTTCTTTGTTTTTGTTCATATTTCCACTTTTGTTTGTTTCCAGGTCAGACCCGGAGGATTTCGACCTCTTATTCATTGTGGTGATCGGCGTCAATCGTTTACGGCCGGTTGCCGGCCTGCACCCGCTTCGATCTTATTTGGAACACTTCCTCCCTGCTGCGCCTATCAGTTGGCATCGTCGTTTGTTTCTGCACTTTGTGGGATTGGTTCGTCAGCGTTTATCGGAGTCACACCCTATTGATTCTTGCTCGATTGGCTATGGTTCTAGCATGGGAATAACTGTAGAAGACACCGCCAGATTGTTGGCTCATTTGATCCTACCTAGTGTGATTCACGCGCTGGAACTCGGCCCCCCTGATGAATATTTAGGAGGCGCACCAAATCCATTCACAGAAAACGGTTCGTTCAATGCGTCAAATGAGTTTATGTTATTCACCTTCTACAGTTTCGTTTGCTTGTTTCAACTAGATCATCTATAATCTAGTATCCGGCTGTGAACGACCTTTCACTTTTTTGTCCCTATCATTCTCTCCACCCTAACTGTATTTTTTCTAGAACCGATATTCCCATGTCTAGTTTCCATGATTTCGGTGTGACCACCACCTAATGGCTTGAGAGCTGCTATTGGTCACCATAATCGTAGTTAAGCAACAGTTACTACTACGATAATCATTGTTTATCAGATGTTCGTCTTTCTTCCTTTGTTTGTTTCATTTGTGCAAGATCGGAAGCCTTCATTCTTACACGTTTCTTCTCGCATTCCTTATGTTGTGGTCGTGGAGTGTGATCACTTAACGTCATTGACCACATACGTGCACCTATTAACCACACTTTAGGTAGAAACGTGAACATGCAGCTGAGATATGATACAGACAAGCTAACAGCGTCATATGCCGCTTATTAACGCATTGTTTATTGACTGCATCGTTAAACTTCGGTGCCACCGGTCGATTTGATTGCCAGTAAATAACTCGACACTCTGAGCCACAGATAACCACTGGCACTGGTGCGTCCTGTTCGAGTCATTGCCGAACATAGCGGAAATTGACATTTTAAGGCACTGACAACTTTCCCACACTTATTGGAGAATAGTCTGTGTGTTCATAGTAGCAGCATTTTGTTTCTTCTGAATGTAGCCTTATCATTAGGATTGAAACAGTGAAGCATGACTTTCTGGACGCTCCTCTCTAGAGAGCCGCCGTCCCAAGCCCTTCTCTCTCAGGGTCTCTGGTGACGCCGAAGCTGACTTTAGTAGTTAAGCTGGAGTGGGAATCGCACCGAGTTCCAGAGCAGAACAATGTTTGCTCGATTGAATACTGTTGAACATTCCCTTAGTCACTGTTAGACTCAATATATCGGTTTAAGACTGTCAACACAAATCAGAAAAGCGTTGTGTTTATTGTATTGGTGTACTCTTCAACGGATAACTGCTCGGATGCTACCAAGGATGTGTTCTATGATGCCCTCGTTGACCTCCTGTAGTATACCACACACTCTGACATCATCATATTAGCGGGAGATTTTAGTGTTCAGCTTGGTCGTCTTTCTCCGTAGGAGAAACGGCTGGGAGACATGTTTGGTATCCGAAGACACCCCACAGACAATGGCGAAAGACTGCTGCAGCTGTGCGCCTCTCTCGTTCTTTATGTTTCGAACGCCGCCTTCCAACGTGTCACTACTTGTTCTGTGATAGATCGAGTAAATCGTATTTTTTAGGACTTTATTTCGACTGAGCACTGGGCGATCTGTAATGTAGGCAATCAACCGTTGTGTCTACACCTGGATCGAATTTTGCAAGTTTCGTATGGCTAGCCGTTTGTGTATATGTTCTGTCATTCAATCGTTCAGGTTCCTCTTAGATTTACCCAGATAGTCGGCACTGTGGCGGCAGTTGGGTTGATAAGCGGGAACTGGTAGGAATCTGTTAATCCCTTTGATGAACAGCAGGTTCGGTAGCCTGGTAACTGAAAGCCGCAACGGGGCAGCATAGTACATTTGAAACTGTGAACGATTCTCAAGTGCAGTGTACACTTCATACGGACTTGATCAGTCGTAATGACATCAGGTGTTCGTGCGGTTGTTGTGCAAACTACTGATTGTATTGAAAAAATGAACACTGTGTTCGCGAACCGCTCCAGGTTTCAACTCCTTACGGATACTGTGTGCTTGTGTAAATCTTCGCCCTAACTTTCAGACTGATTGAACGGTGTTTTCGAAATCGTATTTTTATGCCGATGGCACCCCAGTTGCACCAACCGCATCTATATAGACTAGTGCTCTGTTATTATAATATTGACATTTGTGATGAATTTGGTTATTTGGACAGCTCATAAATGTATACCACGTGGTATTATAGACAGCTTGACTAGTGTACTCAGCCATAAATAGCAGTCTACATTTTTGTCCTCGCTCTTAGCCGTGTAGGCGAGTAAAGGTCATTGACGGACCTTTTACTGATATTTTGGTCTGGTCAAAACGTAAAACTTGTGAGGTCCACTACTGCGTTTGTTTCCTGAAATGTGTTGGCTTTACTGGTCTTGTGAATTGCAAGGTAGTAACTATAATCCGTTACAGTTTCGAATCATCAGCTGTGATGATTGTTTTCCTCCTTATCAATCGTGCATAGATTTTGTTGGTTCTCTCAAATTGATATGGCGTGATTTACATTTGTAACTGTTATTATCAGTACCAAATCCCACGGAAACGCTTTCGGTAAATCCGTTGTTTGTTCCCTTTCAACAGATGATGATCTAGTTCATCTGTTCATCTCAGTTTTACTTGAAGACCCGGCCGTTCAGTCCTCCACAGAGCTTCATGTTCTTTACTACCAGTTGGCTGGGCTTTTTGTGCACCATGTTCCGGACTATGTACACGACAATGCGAACTGGTGAGTTCTGCTTGCGTTAATACACCGAATCGGTATGTTCATTGGCTTTTTGAACTGACGGGTTCTATTTGGTTCAAATCTTCATTAAGAAAGAACCAACTAAAATTTCAGCATTTCCTCTCGTTTTGAGCTCGCCTCCCTCTGCCAACTATACCAGTTTGTGTCATATCAACAGAAACCCCCTTATATCGTGCAATTCTGAGCTCGTTCGTCGAAAGACAGTCTTCTACTTCACGAAGAAATATCAACTATTTTACTTTACAAGTTATGTCATCAGTCTAGTTTCAACTCTGGTCACCATGGTTGGTCAGTGGTAGTTGTATCCAGCAGTTTCCAGCTTCGCTGTTACAAGCACTTGCAACATTGTTATTCACGTCAGACTGGGTTGGTGATATTCTGATTTAAACACAAACTGCTCCGAAATCCCATCTCGTTAGTATAAACGTTTGCCGCTTCGTAGCTTGCACACTAGCAAGAAACGTACTGTGGCAGGTTGGAAATTCCGCTTCAATTAAGCCTCCATCTTATGTAGAGATTTATCAGTAAATGTGTGGAGCAATCACATTTGATAATTTGTCTCTGAAGAAGTGAGACTCAAGTTGTGTGTTGGTCCCTGTCTAGTTGTTAGCTGTGCGTGGCGTTAAGACCATATTTTGGACGGTAACCTTCGTCTGTATTGTACACGTTTTCACCCTATTCTGTCAGATTTCTTTTGGGGTTTGCACGCCTTCTCCCGCTCATTCGACCGCATCTTTACACATAATTACATACTTTCATTTCTTTTGAACTCAACTCGTTCATTCATTCATTACTTATTTCTTGTCAACTTCTCATCTCAGTGCACAAGGTTATCGTCTAACTCGTCTCATGCAGTTCGCCTGGCCTTGCACAACCAGTAGTTTGAGTGTCGTGGACCTTCAGGAAAAGTACTCCGGGCTGCGTCTGTTAGCTCATTTGATCGCCAAATTTGAATCCGTCAGAACAGTGGCTGCACAGGTGTTTCACTGTTTGGCCAAGGGAGCGCACACAGAGACCAAGAAGATCGTCAATCCGGCATTGGATATCTTGATTCCTGCTTGGATCTGTACACCAGATGATCACGTCAGTTTGCTCCCTAATATTATGTCGTAGGCGTTGTTTACTTCAGGAATGCGTGTTTGGGTTTAACTGTTTGGTCACTAATATTGTTTTTACTCGTCAGTTTTTGGTTAACTTCTTTGGTTTCAGTTCGCGTTTTCCACCTTTATCCTGTTCCTGTCTGTTTACGTGCTTTTTCCGCAGAAAATGTTAGCCGCCACCACGCGAAAGATTATGCTCGAAGATCATGGAATACAGTCGTGCGTACACATATTGTGAGTTCGTTTGCTCGTGAATACGCGTGTTTTCTACCTTCTGATAGCTTAATGAAAATTGCCTGTTCATTGTAGCGATCATTAAGACGATAATGAAGTGAGCTAATAAGGTTACTTAGAATAGTTGTTAATCATTGAATCGTTGCAGTACGTTACTTTTTCATCCAGTCTCGTATTTGCTCTCAAAATTCCGGATCTGTCAGCATCTGTTACGTCTACTCAACAAAGCAAACAGAGTCAAGAACGTGCACTAACGGACAAAATAGCGAATAGTATTTTACCTCTTTCATGTTAATACTTATGGGTTGAAGGTTACCATATTTCCCCTGACTTGCGTTCTGAGCACGATGGTTCCGCGAAAGGACACATTGGTGATGTGTTACGTGTTTAGGATTTAATTTACGGAATATTGTGAACTGTTTTAATGGAAGTCGTGGTTTTCACTCACGTAAATCGGTCATTATTAAGGAGAATCTCATGCTGACGCTTGGTTTCCTTGTCCTAACGTTGTCTGCCGGGCGACTCATCCTGGTTCGTTGTTTAGATGAACAGAGTTACTTGAGATGCGTGTCTTGCGTTTTTTTGCAATCCTCACACAGTTAGTGGTCTCTTTCTCCAAACGTTTGTGTTCTTTTTTGAACAACATTAAACCAATGTTGTTCTTCCTTTTTCAAGAGAAATGTGTTTCTGTCTATCCCCTTCAACAAGAAGAAATGCCTTTTCACCTTCTCTACCTCACTCAAACTCCTATGAACACGACGTTGATTGACATATTTTCTATTTTAGGGGTATCATCGTTCGCCACGCCGATTTGTATTATCCAGTTCGGCATCACCTACTGCCTCACATAATCGTGATTATATCCCGGCTGTCTGCACAACAGGTGAGTTTGTCGTTGTCACGTGTAACGTTGTGCACTTAAATGGCAGTATTTATGCCTATTGGTCACTTGTTACTACTTATCCATACTTGGTGAATTTCTTTTGATGTTTGCTGATGAAATTTAGGCATTTTGTGCTCTTATTCGTTCGTCTCAATTTTCCAGAAGCCCGACCTAAAAGCCTTTCTTAAATGTCCCAGAAGTACTTGTCCACTTTTCTTTAACCTGCGACTTGTTGATAGCAATAACATTTTCTATTCTTGACCTGGCTCTAATTTCTGTGATCTCCATTTTTAAATTGGTTAGATTACCACAAGGGTACGCTTGTTTATTATTATCATTATTATTAATATTGCAATTTATAATTTCAATCGCTGTTGCAGACCATAACATATTTTACTAGTAGTTCCGTTACACTAAATAACAAAGAACCCGATCTTCAATATCTAACTAACTGATTACAACGTCTGTCACCACACTCAATGTGTTCTGGAGGCCTTTTGTTATTTTTGGTGTAACCAAACAGTCAATACGTTTACCATCATTAGTCTGCTCCTGTATATCGTTACTGCGAGTTAGATGAACGGTCCTCTTGTTTTATGAAGTGCACCTCCGTTTGTGAATAGTATAGTGCGTATATTCAGGAACTAAATGACAGGTCTCCACGCCAGGAAGACAAGGGACCAGATGCAACTTTCGGGACCGTGTGTGGGCATTCTGAGGGATGTGTAACCACGGCGAATAATAAGGCACTGCTGCTCAATACGCGCGGATACACGTCAGCCATGCAAATGAGTGTACGCGTTCGTTGCTCTATGTTTTCACATAGCTTGTAGAGGATTTCGCGTAATAATCAACCTCCCAGGCCAAGTGTCTTGTGGTCACAACATTCGTAGTGTCAAACAAGTTGCCAATTAATTGACGTTTTCTCTATTTAATAGATACAACCCTGAATGAACTTGTGAAAAACCGTTTTTGTTCCTCAAACTAATAAGTTTGAATCCACTGTGAGTTTTTGATCGGCTTCGGGGGTCACAATGTGTTGTTCGTAGTTTCCCCAGTGGAGCAACAATAAAAGAGAACGGTCATGAGTTTGCCATAAACGACACGGACACAGTTTAACAGCTGTCAACAAATCCACTCCTAATCTTGGCAATACGACGCGGATCATGCAAGGAGCGTTTTAATACCGTTTGTGAATTCATTACCGAAGGACAAGGGAGCTACCAGCGGATATAGTTTTGTCCAAGGTGGACGGATTTTCGCATCTCCTGCGCCTTACAGTAGGACTTAATGAATTTATATCTTTGTGGCCCTGATACGTGTTGGTAGTGGTGGCATGGTTTCTAAATTGAGGTGATGCGCTTTAGTTAGAAAGTCGTTGATTGGCAATCGTTGATGAAGACATTCACGGCCTCTGGCTTGAGTAGAGTGGCTATAGTTGATGAGGAACGAAATCCTAAACATTTTATCAACACGTCAAACAAGTTTTTGTAGTTGTTTTTTACGTCGTGCTGACGGGAACCATTTTTCGGGACGACAAAATCACTACATGTGTTTAACTTCACAAAAGTGTTGCTCTTGCCCAGCTGATACAACGTGTTGAACTGGCCAGTTTGTAGATCTTGCTTAATTTCGGTTGAAACCTTTGGAACCCACTTATCCAGCAACTGCACAAGGATGCCTAAATAGTCAACTGTAACATTTAATTGAAGGCTGTTTGGCTATGTTATTTGTGTAATTTTGGCGCAGTTATCCTCGTTTGTTTAACCAATAGCGTACCAAGGCGCTGTTTGGAGACTTTCTTAATGAGTATTAATGGTGTTATCATTCCAACGTTGACTCACAATTTTTCTCTAGTTGTCCTCAGTATCACCTCAAAAACATCTCTATTATCTTTATAATACACGAATGTGTATGAGATGTCAACGTAGGCACGCTGAATTTTAAATGAACGTAGATATTAGCAAAAAACTGGGTATTTTGCTACGATATATAGCCGATCAAATCTTGTCCACTGCACGCTATATTGTCTACTCTGTGCTTGCACCGCCTCTTCGACAAACGCCACTTTCGCTAAGTACAAATTAGTTTACCACGTGCCAACTAGCTTCACTGATAGCACCACTGAACGAACTTGTCTGTAAAACCATACCACATCCCGCGGGAACACTTCGTATAATCACATTTTGATAATTCCCCGATATCGCCGACTTCTGACTCGTTGATTTGTGGTTCATTAAAACACTTGATACAGATCTTTGTACTGTCGTCCTCTCTCTTTCTGTGTGCTACCTCCGGCATACAGCTTATCAGAACATGTGCATACCCACCTCTCTAATGGCACAACTGGACAGACCTTTTGTGCAAAACGTGAATCCCTTCTGTGTGTGGGCGTGATACCAGGTAGCCCGCAATAAACTGTCATTCTCGAACATAAGCTCGATACATTTTAACCGCCTTATTACGGCCCATGCAAAATATGAGTAAGTCATTTAAACTGGCTGTTCATGTCATGTAGTGCGAAGAGACACGGTTCAAACCATGAGTGAACCAACTAACTGTTCATCACTATTTACTGGTTTTTGGCTCGAACGAGACAACGAAACCGTTAACGTGTCATCTGAGCATACAACTAACATTCGGCAGTGGGCACCCAGTCACTTAATTTCTGGCTCGGCTACTTAGTGCCTGCGTGTTCCTGTGTTGTGCGTAGTCCTTTCACTAACCAGTTTGTGATGTGCATGTGATTTATTAACTGATAACGAACAAGTCGATTCAGTTAGTGAACGACGCGACGTTTCGACAGCGCTCACTCAGCCATCCATCAGTTGACCTTAGCGCAATGAACTTACGTAACTGACATTTTTCGTTAAAATGATTTCACTAACCAAGGCTATTGGTGAAGGGAGCCAGTGTCGACTGTCAGACCTCCACTTCCACTGCCCGCCTCATTAAGTGCACTTACTTCGCACACAACTCGGACCAACAACGGCACCATTCACGCCACTGCGCCCCGGCTACCCACTGTCCTGTTTGAAGTTTCCAGTCCCCCGTTCTGTGGACTGTAAAGGGCCCAACCGACGTGGACAAACCCCACCTACATTCGCCAATCTGCGCCAAGTTATCATCTCTCCACCTCACGTCAACTGGGTGCGACGTCGGGAAAATTTGTTGATGTGACAGACAGCTAACTGTCATCCTTAATGCCTGACCTCACCTTAAGTCTGCTAATAAACTCGGAAGACCGGTGTTTCCCTAGTGCGCACTGTCGATCATGATGGCGATTTTGACTGATCGCGTTTCGATATGTCGCAGCCAACATAAACGATTTCCTCAGGTTAGTTTAGAGAGTTGGCTTACAGTTCAACTGACACAACCTGCTCTTCAGGGGTGCATAAATGAGACCCGAATCTACAGCCTATCTTTATTGTAAAACTGTGAAACTGGGGTTCTGATGAATTGAATGCGGAGTCTAGCCTCGTTATAGGTTCTGCTGATTGTCTGGATATGTTTTAGTCGACCACATTGGGGTAATGTCACTTGGATGATCGACGATTCATTTTTAGTCCCTTGAACTTGTGTGTTTTTGTATACTTGTGTACAACAGATTATTTCAGAAAACATGAGACGCCAAGTGTTAAATGGACTTTGTAATGTCTCCTAATGGGAGCATATTTTGATTTTAAGCGTTAGCATTCATTGCACCCACATTGATAGGCAGATATTGATGACTGCTGACCTCCGTGTTTAATCAGCCTAATTTACGTGACAGTGGAATGACGCAATCGGCTGTGGTTGAGCGTTTACGATTATCACTCTGGTTCATGCTACAGTTTGGTCGAGAGAAATGCAAGTATTGGAACGCCTTAGTTTTTTGGATAAAGTTCAATGCAATGGCTGGTAACCATCGGTGTGCCAGATTGGCGTTAAGGGACGTGTGTGACATTTGTGTTTCCAGATTTCTTCCTCGACTCTCACACGCCCACTTATTATAGACCCCAGTTAGACACAACGGCATATCCTGCTGTCCTTTTGTGTCCCCCAGTTTACCTCCTTAGAAAGCCACTTCTGCTTTTGGAACCGTCGGGTGCACTAGATGTTACTGAGCTGGCCATTTCAACTTCCTTGGGGCCGGTACCGCACAGCTTCTATCCCTATTCATATTCGCATCCGTTTTATTAGTGTGGAATTTCCCAATGCATGCTATAATTTCTGACCTGTCTTACCTATCTCGCAGCTACCGATTGAACAACGACGTTTGGCTCTGGACATGATAGAAACGGCCGCGCGGTGGGATCACCGTTGTCGCCAAACGTTGACGGAAGCAGACCTTGCCGTGACCGACGAGGTCTCAGCGACTGAGTCGGATCGACCAACAGATGTAAATGCGGTACGTTGTAACATTCTGTTTCATTGGAAACTGCATTTTCTGACGTTTCCTCCCCATCTTGTACATTTTTGCAAACTGGGTTGTTTCATCCGTCATTCATAGTCCATCTGTCATTCACTTTTATTCATGTTTTGTTAAATCTTCCGTGTTCAATTTAAGAAAACTCGCAGTGTTGTCACTGTCTGTTTTATCTCAAATCGCTGTTTTTTTTTTTGCTATCACTAGCCGGGAATTATGCTGTTGGACAAACTGCAACGTGACCAGTTGCTCAACTTGATGGTTCGGTTCGCCTGTCAGGTAATTTCTTCATCTTACATCTATCCCATCTATCTGATATGATTTAGCAGTGCTTGTCCGGCAACTTTATGTGTTATTCTTCAACACTGCATTCGCCCTCAGAAGTCTTCTTAAATATTACACTATTTTAGGTCGTTTAGGAACTGTGGGCGATCATTTTAGGTCTCACATGAATAATTTCGTTGTATGAAGTATACACCTGGATAACAGTGGATAATAATACCCCAAGCGAGCTGCTGGGCGTGATCATAAACACTGATGAAATAAAGCCTGCTCAGCGTGAATAGAACTGCACACTTTGGGAAAGGAAATAGCATTGATTGTGTGTTTGCTTTGAACTGTGGAGAAGACGCGAAGTGCATCAGCTAGAAAGCTTATGAATGGTCACTTTGGCAAAAAGTTAAACTACAAACTCCCAGCGTCACTAACTCTCTTTTGGATACCTGTAGATAGATAGACTAGGTCTAAATTGGTGTAGCTGTTATCTAGGATGTAGAGCCCTCTTTCTAACATTCTGTCAGTTAAGTACTAATAGATTCCGAATTTTAGTCGTCGTCCTCAGCTTAGTATGACTTTTAATGCGGTAAATACTGTTCAACTGAATACCTCTTTATCAACAGAAAAACAGACTTTGCTTCACCCTTTTGAAAACTGAATCGCTGGGGCTGATAATTTGTTTAACGACTTCTTTTACCATTTTGTAAAGGCTTTCTTCTTCAGTACTGTCATCCTCAACATTGAAGTTGCCTATACATTAACCGTTCGCGCCAGTGCTATACTGTAATTTAACCTTGAAGATGACAGTAATCCCTGGCTAAGACAAAAAAGAAGACAGGGAAGAGAAAGGACCCTACCAATTCAAGACAACTTTGTCTAAACTGACACATGCAACGTCAAAGTTCCTACACCTTGCAAACAACCATCCGAGCTACATGCGAAAGTATGACGTCATCAACAAAACGTTTCCTTACAGCTTTTACTGCCCCGCGTCATTGGGTGCACTTACCTCACTGGTAATTCGACCAAACAACGACAAACTTCACATCACTGAGCCACACATTAGCCACCATCTCATCCAATATTATCAACCGCTGACAAGTCACGAGGTACCCAGCGAGGAAGCGAACCTGACCCACAGTGGCCAACGACTTCATTTTTCTATGCCAGTCGGCCGCAGTATGGACAAAGAGTGTTCGGTGTGGCAGACGACTAGCTGCCATCCCTATTACACCACCTAACCATATGAGTCTGTGTAAACGTAATGATTGAACAAAATAACTTGCCTAGCAGTCACTACTAAACACCCGCTTCCCTACCTTTTCGTTATCTACCCATTGGTACCACCTGATTCGAGTGATCGATCGTAGACATCGATGGTCAACTAACTAAGGACGGTTGATGACTTTTAGTTTGAGCAAGAAGGTTTCGCGGCCACAAAATAACAGTTTTCACAGTCGTCTTGTTTACTTGTTCTTTAAACCTCTGAGACATGCCCCTCTGTCTTCGGAGATTTCCTAGATTAGCCAGTACTGCCTAGTCCAGTTTCTATTTCATTCCCCATAGAACCACCGTAACTTACTAAATATGGGAGGCGGTCAGCGATTTTTATTGCTTCATCCTCGAATACTAAATGTACGTAATCACAGTAGTGTTGCAGAAGCATTTTGTACTTTGAGCCTGCAAAGCGCATTCCACACTATTGAGCGTGACCTTTGCTTACTTGCGTCATCTGTGGAGTCGAAAAGACGTTCGGTCGTCGCTAAAAGGAATGGTATATAATGCCTGTGAACGTTCTGTTTTGCTGCATGGTTCGGAAACATGGCCTGTGCGCAACGAAGATATAAGCAGACTTGCTGTGTTTGACCATCGCTGTCTCCGCCAAATAGTCCACATTAAGTGAACTGATCGCGTGAGTAATGCGGCAGTTCTTAGGCGCGTATTCCGGAACGCTCGGGATGCGTGATCAATTGGTCAACTACTCACGGTACACTGCTTGCGATGGCTAGGTCTCGTACTCCGAATGTCATCCGACCATTTACCATACCGAGCATTATATTCTGAGACCACCAACAGTTGGATGAAACCACATGGTGGTCAAGCAACAACGTGGTCAGGAAATATGAAGACGCTGACTGTTCCACTGAGCAAAGTGGGTAGGTGTCGCCTGCCTGGCTGGGGTCCTCGTGGTCACTCAAACCGCTGGTTAGAGACGCTATCCGAGATGGCGATGTGTCGCAGTCAATGGCTTACCTGTATCCATACCATTTCTAATTCTTCCGCTTATTCTTCTTTTCTTAATTTTCAACTTTCTTAGTAACGTTTTCTTGTAGGACATTCCACGTCACGGTCAGGCTCATGTCTGTTATGATCTAATGCGGGCGGAGCGTTTGGAAATTATCAAACAGCAACACCCTGTCGTCAGCGTAATCAAGATCGCTCTGTCTTCTATGGGATGGGAAGTACACAGCGACTTCTTGTGATTGTCACAGACAGTGCTCTATTATTTGGTTTGTGGGAAACTTGAACAGAAATGGTGAACGTGGACATCTCTGACGTACGTAATTTTTGGTACCGGAACTGTTAGTTCGTATGGGAATAAAATCTCTACAGTGTATTCACATACTTGCTTCTTTTAAGCGACTCTGAAGGGGTTGGTTAATCGAACACACCTTCACAGTCGTAAAATAGGGCTGTTATTGACCAGTGATACGTGTAACGCTGCCCCGGTATTTGACGAACATTCGTTCGGTACATCCTTGTCTACTGTAAAACTCTCCTTGTTGTTCTCTAATACTGCCTCTGTAGCTGCAGTGGGTCGGCGAATTATGACGAAAACCAGAAGTTTGATAATGTCTGGGGTCAAGCTAATCCCCCTACGGTTTCCGCAAGATCCCCTTCGCTTTTCTATGTATGCTTTTTTTTATTAAATATTCCTCACTACATATCTAAAAAAAGTTTATCTGTTGGTTACCAGCCTGATTAACCAAGTGTGTGTTTGACGAACCCTCCAGCTCCATCTCATCCAACTTCTGACACCTTACTGATGGTATGGGTGGGTGGACGGTATGAGAAAAATGAATAAGAGCCCTTCAGTTAATATTAGTGTGATATTTGTTATACGAACTCTGAGAGGTATCTGACAGAACTGTCCGAGGTCGTCCTTTAACCTAGGTATTAGTGGTCGCAGATCAATAGTAGCAGTCAGTACGACTCTTTTGAGTAACTTTGAGTTCGTCGGTGCTTTTATTTTTTGTCTGTGTAATACCTCTGAATGTCGGGTGAAGTCCGTTTTCTGTCACTTCTTAGTTCGCTTCAGAAATGACTCAGTATATTTCCTCAGCTGTGACTTGCAACACTAGTTTTCCTGAAGTTCGGGTGGCTAGTATGAAACCCGATCTTCCTAACCCCGCTTACAGTCGCACATTTTTTTCGGTAACGATCGATTTACTTTTAATCACTTTAGAACCTGCAGGCTCCTGTCATTTACTTCACTGGCTTCGTGAACATTTACGACTGTAGTCTTGTCGGCACTCTCATCTCTACTTTAAAATTTCTCGAGCCCAAGCCAAGTTGTACACTCGTTAATTCTGCCCCAATCAAAATCGTTCTTGGTGTTTCAGTCAATTTCAGTATTTCTTACTCAGGATTTACGGAGTATCAACGTGTCTCTCTACTCGTTGTGAATGGTTAGTTATTTCACATCAGATTTCAACTTATCGTCCGAAGTTTGTTCGTGAGCGACATAATGGTTACATTCTGAGCTCATTTCATATGGTGCCTTCATCTTTGATCTCAGACACAACCACTAACATCTGGGTTACTATTTTCTTACTGTATTTTTTCTTTCCTTGCTAGGCCGTTGACACTAGCCAGAATGGCAGTTTATCTGAAGCTTCCGTTTTGCGTGCTCTGTCGCAACTGGAGTTCACTCTTCGACCGGATGTTTGGGGGACTCAGAATTGTGAACTTCGTCTTAGCTTCATTGATCGCTATTTTGCCATGGATGATGCAACGTCCATACCTGGTGGCACATCCACTGGACCTAGTGGACAACCAATCCTGAACACTTCAAACGTTTCCGTCTCTTCGTCTGCTCCCGTTGGTAAATCTGGCTCCAACGCCAGTTCTTCTGCCACAGCCGCTGTTGGTAATCTCGGTGCAGCACAAACCACAAACTTACTCATGACCCTGGATGTGCTGCGCATTCTGTTTACCTCGCTTGTAAGTTCCAGTTTTATGGTCTATCTTCAACAGTATTATCCATTTTTCGACAGTTAAGCCGTTCAACTTGTTATTGAGTGTGCAATGCATGATCTGGTGTTCTCTTCCACTTGCTTCTCCATCAGTCTGGTTGGTGGTATACTGCGGAGCTAAAGGCCAGTGAGTGCCGGACAGCTCAGTGGTGACGACACCTTCCTTAATCGGTGTTTTGAACCCCAGTTACGCGAACTGTTTGAATATTGGTTCGAGGCTATCCCCTCGTACTCCAGCGTTTTACACAACAGTAAACCTCATCATATTAGGACGAAAAACTTACCTGATCGATATGCTGTGTTGACAAGGAAAAAATCCAATATGTTGTCTCCAAAAGGAGTCAGTCTACTTGATTGTTCTAGGGTATGCGGAAAGCTTGCCTGATTGACACTCCAGTTTAAGCAGCCAAGCCCTGTATATTTGTTTTTCAAGGTGTATGATTATTTTTGATCCGTTCGGACGCACATGATGCTTTTTTGTCACCCAAATTATATGCATCAAATGCGGTATTCCATTACACTCTTCATATTTTGAAACAATGTTTTTTGCCTAGGTAATAGCTTTTGAAGTTCCTTACTCTATAATCCGTTATTTTGACTGTCGGCTGTTTCTTTATATGTGTATACAAAAAGGTGACTTGACGACACGTTGAACATCGATAATTTCTTTACGTTCCTCTGAAGTGCACTTGCCTCGTTGAGTTAGTGGTGGATCTTTTTGACCATCGAACTTAGCCGGCATCTTTTTTCTTATGATTAACATTTTCTTCTTTTGTGCATCCTACCTGAATAGAACTTTTAGGAATTCTCAATTGACAATGCAATCGCTTTCCGCTTTGGCGCACTTAAGTTTTTTCTCTTAAATTTTCATCTGGAATATGGCCCTCATATATTCTATGTGACACTTATTCCCTAGTTTTTTTTGTTGTTGACACATCAGGCCTCTATATTGAAAGCTAATAATTCGTCAGCTCTTCGGTTTCCACCTAGGAAAGTCCAACGCTGCTTCATAATGTGAAATACTTCGGCCCAGGCCTCTGCAGTCTGCTCACTCGGCAGTTGACCAATGTGAGATTGATTAGGTCGTGTTCCAACTTGCTCCGGGCTATTCTCGAACGGTTCCCAGCCGACGTTTCGAATCGACAAAAGATCACCACCCACACGGAATTTCTTGATATCTATTCTGCCACCTTGAAAATCATTCAAGAATCATTCACCTTATATAGTGAAAAGTAAGTATTATGATTTCCTTTGGATTATTTCATTTTCGTACATTTCGATCAAGAACCATACAAAAGTTAACAATCAGGTTCTTAATGTGATGAGTTCTTTTCACCCTTGTTTGACTGTTGTAATGGTGTAATTTGCTTTTTAAAATCGGGATTGATTCGTATTCCACACAAAACAGCAGGATTCTATCTTGCGTGTTTCATCAACGACCTGTTAGGATTTACAGTCCGAGTACTCTCTCTCTTTCTCTCTCTGTGCAATGAACGCGGCGATGTGGAAAGTGACCACTATAGAGAGGGAGTATAAGACATAGCGGTTGTGGTCCACACTATTTGTAAATTAGCCTAAGGTAAACTTCCTACTGGTTTCATTGGATGAACCGCTTTGTGTTTGACAGTATGACTCGAGTGTGGAGTATCGTTTGTTTTGAAATGCACTGCAGTACGATTTGGTTGACAAGGCCGTCGAATATAGCAGTAAGGAAAATAAAAATGTTAACAACGTCTGAAACTTGGTTTTACAATACCCCAACCACCTTCAGACTTCTCTTGCTTCATATCCTGAAGGATTAAGAATGAGTAACGGTGTATGGGGACGATATCGTTGTATTCCCCAACTCGGTGTCAGAACACGCAGGAAGGCTGTGAGCAGTGGTACAACGAATCGACGCAGTTGGCCTAAAATTGAGTAATAAGAGATTCCAAATCGGCTGCAGTTCAGTCGTTTGCTTGGTACACATTTGATAACGGGAAGATCCAATCACTGCCAGAGAAGTTGACAGCCGTCAAAAACTTCCCAACACCAAATTCGAAACGGTGACTAAGGTCCTTTCTCAGAATGGTTGGTTACGATTCAAAATTTATGGCGGGGTTCTCTTCCAAATGCTGAGGAAAGGGAAACATTTTTCTGGACTGAAACCTTGAAGGTGGTACTCCATTAACTCAGACAGAAAGCTGCCAACGTTCGACAATGCTTTACGATCCCCGAACCGACTTAACCATTCCCTGTATCAGTGTGTGCAAACGATATTGGAATCGGGGCAGTTCTTTCATAAC